>CBVK0101331661.1:0-10521 GCA_900067695.1 Picea abies
CATTTCTGTAGATACTAAATTATCAGTGCTCCCACTGTCTATAATCATTTTTCAAACTTTTTCCTTTGTTTTACAAGCAGTCCTAAACAACCTTGTTTGTTGGACCGAGCCTTCTATTTCCTTCTCTGGCTTTAGAAGAACTTTCCTCATCATAAGTTTTTGTCCTCCTTCTGCAGCTTCTGCTTCCACATTCTTCTGAGCTTTAGAAATGTGTGATTCTCCTCCTCCTTCTTTCTTCCTCTCGGGGCATTCCTAGGACACGTGTCCTGTCTTTCCACAGGCATAACATTTAACTCTACCTCCTCTATCTCTTCCCCTTCCTCAAGGAAAATAATTTCTCCCACCAAACGGTCTTCTTCGGGAACTTCCTCCTCTTTCAAAGTGACCATATGATTTCTCAATCTCATCCTTAGTTTTTGGTGCCTTATCATGAACAATTCCCTTACCTCTATTTGAGCCTCTGCTTCTGTTTTGCTGACTCTGGTTTCTCGCCAACTTTTCTTCTGTCTTCAGTGCAATCTGATAAGCATCTTCCACTATCCTCATAGTCATCATGCTAATCTCATCCTGAATTTCATACCTTAAGCCATTTATATACCTGACAACTTTTTCATCATTCTTCTCTCTTTGTCTAGTCCTAATATTCAGCCTATAGAATTGTTCTGTATACTCTTTCATTGTCATACCCCTCTGTCTCAGGTTCTACAAATTTCTGAACAGATTTATCTGGTAATACTTAGGTATGAATTTAGCCTTCAGTTTGGCTACCATCCTATCCCAATTCTTTATCTTTTGTTTTCCTTTTCTCCTTCTCTCTGCTTGCAGTTCATCCCACCACAATGCTACATGTCTTTTTAATCTGGTGACAACATGTCTCACCTTCCTTCCTTCATCGACATATTCATAGTAGAAATACTTATCCATGGACCTTATCCAGTTCAATATCTCTTCAGCATCCAAGTTACCTTCATAGATTGGGACATCCATCTTTGCTCTAGCTCCCAACTTCATAACAACTTTCAAGAAGTGTTCTTCACTTGCATCTTCCCCTGCAACTTCTTCAACTACTATTTCTTCTCTTTCTGCATCACTAACATCTTCAACGAAAGGTGTCCTTCTTTGCATTTCTTCCATCGCTTCCAACCTTGCACGAATCTCTCTCATTTCTCTTCCCACAACACGATTTTCCATAGGTGGATCTACACAAATCCTTGGTGACATTATTTCAATTATTTCTAATACACAGAATGTAACTTCGAACTTTTCCAGGCTTTGATACCACTTGGTGCAGACCCCCCTTCTCTCTAAGGGCTGAATGACCTCCTGGTATAGGATCTTTTGAACTCCCAAGATGGACTAGCTCTGCGATTCCCTGCTGGAACCTTTACAATACAAATTCACAGGTCCTTTAGTGAAACCTCACCAGCGTGAACTAACACCGGGTGTAAAGTTTCCTCCATGTGACCACCCTCTGTGACCACATGCCTATCCGAAAAGGTGCATCACGATTTCGCGTGTCGAGTATATGAGTCAACCCAACTCTTCGCATTTTGAACTCCTGAAGTCCCGAAATTTATCACCTCAGATCAATGGTCTGAGACTTCCCGTCACTCAATGGTCTAGATCAATTCTTCGCAAATTGGGATTTCACGTTTCGGCTATTGAAAGGCTGCTTGTCTCCCTTCCTCTGATACCCGAAATTGCGAATTCTTTGAACTCCGCTTATGTCGAATCAACGGTTCACAACCTTCCACGGTTTCAATGGATATCATTAAATCGTGATTTCATTTTTCGCGAGTTTTCACAACACCTACCTCCAACTCCTTGATTTACAAATCAACGAAACGCTGATCTGTCGCCACGTGTTCTGCCTCAAGGAAAGACCACGATCATTTCACTATTTTGGATTTCGTGAACTTCACTCTGAAGGATTTTTCCCGCTCAATCCTCCATATTGGTTCTTCCTTCGAACTTTCAGTTTCTGCGCTCCACCTTTGAACGCTTCAACTCTTCAAAACTTAGAAATTTTCTAAGCCACCTTTGAACGCTTCAACTCTTCAAAACTTAGAAATTTTCTAAGTGTTTCCTTTTGAATCTTAGAACCACTACTCTTCCCGAGCTTCTGACAAATGAAATTTAAACCTCACCTTGGCGCACACTTTCACTCTGCATCTTTTCAAAATACTTTCTGATGCCCTCCTGGCATACTCTATGCTCAAATTCCCGAGCCTTCAATTTTACAACGAGTTTTCCTCTACGCACACTCCTTGAGCTCAATATGCACACTCTGCATACAAAAGTCCCTCTCTATCTCTTTTGAACTTTGAGTTGAAAAAGACTTCTTCACACGCACTCCTTGCGCTCAATATGCACTCCTTGCATAACTTACATAAGAGAAATACTTAGAGATGCATTCAATTACTCATTCTCCATGAACCTCATACATTCACAAAATACATAATAACAATCAAACAATATCAACACTGTACAATTGAATCAATTTTCTCTGTTCTATTCATTTCAAAAGAAAAAAAAAAAAACATGATTACAGTAGTTATCTCTTACAACCATTACAATGAAAACTTGTCTAAGGACCCAAATCCTCTTCGCTCTTCTTCCTCCTATCTAAAAATCTATCACATTCTAACTTGGTGGTTACCTACCTAGCTTGATTACATGTAACCTAATGACTAATCAGGGCAAGTATCCTACACCTGTAATATTTTACAGTCGTGTAAGGTTTTACAATCGTTTTGTCATTTCAAATGGTGGTCTGACTTTACACACTCTAATTTAATTAACAAAAAATTCAAAACTCTACACCGCTACCAAGTTGGCTAAGATTCGACTTTGATTCTTTCGATGTGCTAAGGTGTCGACTTCGCTTCCACGTCTGCCTTTCTGTATTTGATAGCGATGCTCTTGCATCATATGTGGAGAAGAACATTAAGAAAAGAAACATGGTCTATTTTGGAACGAAGGCGCATGCCTTCCATGAATATTTACAGGCGGATTTGAAAAATGAAGAAGGTTTTTACCTTGACGCAGTCGTATCCTTCGGTTTTAAAGTTACCAATATGGCATAGTTGAGAAGAAGAGAGGAGGATCTCCCTTCTCAGAACCGGATAAAACAACTGAATACATACTGGAAGGAAAAGGTTAAAAACGTGAATATCATTATCCAAGCATGCGACCAAGCTGTATTGAAGAAGGAAGAACTATTCAAGAAGTTGATTGAGATAGACCTAGCTGAAAGCACCAATGAGGTCCAAGACCCTGAATTGATCCTCAAATAGTTGTTCCTAACCAAGCAATCCTTTGATGAACAAGTTGAGATCTTTAAAGGGTTATCATTTGAAAAGTTCTATGGCATTCTTGAGTATAATGTATCATTTGAAAAGTTCTATGGCATTCTTGAGTATAATGAAGATGACGTAGACAACTGACTAGTGGATTATTCAGTAAAAAATCAAGATATTGAAGAAGATTTGTGTAATATTTCTATTGATATAAGAGACTTGGAGGGCGAGCAATTCAATATAAAAATCCGATATGAAATCAACGTAGCACCAGTGAGAAGCTACATCGAAGAGTGGTTTAAAAAAGCTATCGACAAACTGACCGATGGAGGGAAAAAGGTAGTTGAGACTGTTCCTCTAACCGTCGATGAAAGCAATACAAGGACATCAAAAATAAAGTGACAAGAGAAAGAGATACCATCATAGTAAGTTCATACTGATCACATCCTTCTTTCTTTATCAATTCCTTCATCCAGTTACTCCACCTCTTTAAATAAAAAGGTTTAATCAAAGACTGATAATTTCCTTCTTCTTCTTACCAGGTCTTGTTGTCTTCTGCCACCCACTTTCTTCCTTCTACAAACTTCGTTCTTATATATATTTTCTTTATGGTTCGTGGGAGCCCCAATCCTAGTCTTTATGACAAACGCATTTAAATTTAAGAGAATATGTAATAAACTATATATATTTTTAGAAAATTTAAGAGAGCTATTTTGGGAACAATCTCAACTGTACTTTGTAACCTATTTTTCTGAATATAAAGTATTTGAGGTTGATCTATCATTATCTTTATTTGAGATGCCCATGTATCACTCTGTCAAAGTTCTCTTATGCATGCATTATTTGAGATGCCCATGTATCACTCTGTCAAAGTTCTCTTATGCATGCAGATCATTTCCTTTTATTTTTATGTGATCATAAATCTTTAGCCAAACTATGATGGATGTGAGGAAATTTTTCTTATTTACTTTAAATGCGTGAATGTGTGTGGTTCCTGGTCCATTCTCAGGAACATTATTTAAAAAGAAAATAAAAAACATTTTCTCTTTTTGCATCTTTGCTTTTCTTTGATTACCACGACGAACTTCTGTAAAGTCCCACATTCTGAAGACCTAGAGTCCCACAAAAATAATAACAAAGGAGTACCACCTCTATAAAAAAGCAGGGGGATTTGTATCCTCATGAGGTTGTTGTTTCGGTCCTAATGGATTCAAGTGTCAACAATAGTTAAAACTAATGTTCATACAAGCAATGACCAATACAATTTGTTTTTTTATTACCAAATACCCAAATCACAGGGTTTTAGAATTTTGGTATTTAGATTCACTAGCAACTCAACATATGACACTTGAGAGAGGTTGGTTTACATCATATAAATAAGTACCGAAACGAAAAATTATCAATCATGGAGATGAAAGCATGAGACAATGGGACTTGGTAAAATTTTATTGGAGATCCATGATGATGCATATAAACAAATCCAAATTGTATGGTATGCCTTTACTATAGAAAAAATCCTTTTGTTAGTGAGTCCCAACACTAACACATGAATATTGGTATTGGTACATTCATTAGGGTTTCACATATTAGAATAATTAAGATGAGTAAAATGGAGGATACTAATACTTGAAGGATGGGTTAGTGTTTTGAGACATTCTGGGACTAATCTAGTGACATGCTTATATGGTATGCATTTTAATATTTTTGTGTAGCCAACCACAAATACACTCTAAACTCTAACATCGTAATTATGAGGAGGGTAACTGAGTCCCACATTCCAAACCCCAACATCCCAATTATAAGGAGGGTGCTAGAGTCCTACAAGAATTGACCTCGTGACATGATGGAACCAAGCCCCATTTAGACTACTTGATCTACCTAGTGTAGAGAAATACCCGTCTTTATTCTTTAATGTTTTGTTGCGTGCAGCGGTGTCCACAAGAGTACATGCATATCATCAATGGACCTTTCCTTTACCTCAAACAATGCACCAACATTGGAAATCGACAAGATAATGCCAAAACATTTATGCACAACATTTTATTTTCAACAAGCTTTGTCCATTGCATGGATGTTGGACCAACCTAACATTGTTAAATGTTCACTTTGGATGTTATTTTGGATCCAACATGAAGTCGATTTGTCTTAACAGGTATCGGCATGGACTATATCATCAACCCACTCATCACAAATGTTGTTGAACTTGACTTGAGGATTTCACCTTGGACGCCTCATCTTGACAAAGAAAGGTCAATAAAAAGAAAAAGTAGTTTTAGTCTGCAAAATTTCACACTATTGGAGTTAGCATGCCTTTGAAACTGATATCTACTTAAAAATGCATGTTTTGATGCAATTGAAAACTACCATGCGAAGGGAGAGACACTTCATATAAGATTTTGTTAGTTCTGAAATTCCATGGTTGGGGCATTATGATCTCCTTTTGATCGTTATTCAGTAAATAAAGTGAGGACAAACCTTCCATTTAACTAATTTTAATACAATTATAGTTGTTGTAAACAAAAGATTAACATTTCAAGCAGGAATATCAACAAGTCCTTAAATGTTTCTTATCATCTATTTTACAAACTCGTAATGTTTATGTATCAGGCACAAATATCGACTTGTTCAACAAAGATTTAAAGCATATTTGGATTCATTTGGTGGTGATGACCATTCGACATACAAGCCAATTTCTCTCACAAGGAAATCTAACTCAACATAAAATTTGAACCAACTTAACTTGACATTTGAAATTCAATCCAACTTTGGTTAATTTTAAAAAAAATTAAATGACTTGTCCACACAACTCTTTAGAATTTTAAACTAATTCTATACATAGTTCAATGTGTTCTTCCACTTTTTTCCATACATACAAACACATTTACATACATATATTTCTATATATGATTTTAATGGCTTTATGAATTAGTGTAAATTCATTTTAATTTATGATTTTAGTATTAGAAGGATAAAAATATAAAATGCAAATTTTTCAATATTTAAAAGAATTTTTTTCCAAGTTACACTGCTAGGTAAAACCCTGAGTACTTCCCCTCATTTCGAGGATGATACCCACTACCAGAGAAAACCCTTGAATACTTCCCCTCATTTCGAGGATAGTACCTAGGGTAATCCCTAGAATTTTCAAGGTACAAGGCCAATCAACAAGAAGACTTGAAGCCATTACATCAATATATTTGTTAAGAGCTCAACTTGTCACTTGGAAGATTAAACTTGGGTAGAGAGGATAACAACATTCCTCCCCAACCTCTAAACCCAATTGACATCAATATTTAAAAAATTATGAATAAAGATAAATTTAAATTGATATACTTACATACATTTAGATATTAATACTTGTTATGTCTTTAACCATTTTTTTCTAATACTTAATATGATTTGAGTACTATAATTTTATTTTTTTAATATAAAAATTTGTAAATAATTATTATTTAAACGATATTAAATTTAATATTATTTTATTTTTAATTTTATATAAAGTATTATATTTAACACACAAATAAAATAAATATTATATAAAATAAATAACCAAAATGAATATTATATAAAATAAATTAATTAATGATTAAAGTTGTTATTTTTCAAGTATATATATTTTTCTTTTAATATTATAAAAATCATAAGCTTTTCAAGTTTGTAAATCATGATATTCACTGTTTATTTGTTCTTCTTTATCTAAAAAAATATTTAGAATTCTTTTAGTGACTATATATGGGCTTCAATGCTTTACAATATTTTTAGTGGAACAATTTTTGTTTAACTCCCATGGTTAAGGATTGTACATATCGATAGGCTACCTTTTTTTTCCTTTTAAAATTTTATCTATCCATCAAAATGCTTGGAAATTGTTGAAGATTCTAATAGTGTATTGATGCTTGGAAATTGTTGGAGATTCTAATAGTGTTAATTGCTTTGCATAATTTGATGGGTCTCAAGGTATTGATTCATGCCTCCTCTCCATTCCCCTAAGGAATCCATATGATGCATAGACTGGTAAAGGGTTTGAGTACTCCTAAGTCATAATTGCGTTTGGGTCTTGTCAATCCTTTTTCATAAAATATTTTGCAAAAATTAGAAACATGTTTGGGTGTTTGGGTTTTGCCATCTTAATTTTTGCAAAAATTAAAGGTTTAGGAATTTGTTTGGGTCTTTCTATTTTTCTTCATAAAATTTTTTGCTAAAATTAAAAGCTTAGGAACCTTAGAGACTTATTTTTTTTTATGAAGGGTGAAGGGCCACTTAAAATGGATTTTTTAAGTTTTTTTTTCTAGGTCCTTTCACCAAGAATTTGATTATTATTCATCTACATATTACCTTGAGAATCATTTGCTTTTGTATAGGAAACTACTACATACCCATGCTCAAAAGAGAGATTACAATAATAGACAATGTGTTCACAATCCAACGACAATCTCTAGTTACTATTCTTGCATTTTGGTATAATTTTATAAGAGATATTTGCTTGAATATGTATTAATGCATATTAAGCCATGCATTGAGGATGTGACCTTCCCATTAATCCAGGGCAATAAACTTATCCAAAATGTTGACAATTTAGCAACAAATTATTTGTAGTCCTTGTATTCAAGAAGGATACTAGTCAATCTCAACCAAATGAGAACTTTTGATTGCGAATTCAAATTTGGGTTGAATCCAAGAAACCACAATATCACAACAAGGATTGGTTTATCAATGAACCAAGGGCTCTCACTGTACTATATCAATTTTAACCCTATGTAATAATTTGATTTATTTATGTTTAAATGTTTTTGCATTGATATTTTTATTACTATGCTTTATTCACACCATGAGGTAGACATGCCACGGTGATTTTGAATATTTGTAAAAATTGTTATTTTGCAGTTAATAAAATAATCAAGACTTATTGAGCATGAGCACCTAAATGGATATGATACCACATGAGGGGAATGTGAGAGGGTGTAAGAGATTTTTTACATGCTTAGAATCTTAGTCTCTTTTTCTACCCATCTCGCCATTATTGTAACCTTCACTCTTTTATGATATTGAGCCTATCCTATAGTTTAATTTGGAGATAAGAGTAGTCTCTTTTTCTACCCATCTTGCCATTATTGTAACCTTCACTCTTTTATGATATTGAACCTATCCTATAATTTAATTTGGAGATAAGAGAAGTGAATGAAACCTATTGATAAATTTAAACAATCACCTTTTACATGTTGGAAATCTCCCCACATAATTTAAATAAAAAGAAGTTGGTTTTGGACTCTTACAATCTTTCACTCATACAAAAGGAGGACAAATTTGAATAAAGGGGGAATTATTTTTTGGAGAAGAGGAAAACATAGTTTTAATTGGAAAATACGACAATTATGTATATATATTAATAGGTGAATCAACATTCATTTAGTCCAATTTTCGAAATTATTAAATTTCTACTTGTGGTCTTTAAGTAGTTGATTGAGACTTCTTTGTACTCTTAAGACAAGTGTGCCATTACCCGGCATGGTCCTATATATATTTAATATTCAAATGTCATGAGAGACAAGGGTGCCATTGCGAGGCATGGTCCTATATGTATTTAATATTCAAATGTCATCCTCATGAATAACCATGTCATGTTTTGGAGCCCTGATTTTTTTTCTCTCCGTAGTCAATTGTCCTCTTAAATCATCCTTGTAATACCATAGCTCATTGCAAATTTATTGGATGAGAAAAATGCAACGTACTCCTCTTTATTAAACGAGTAGGGCTCCCTCTTATCGAAAATATCAATGCTTGACCATTTGCATTCTTTTGGTATAAAATCTATAGTTGGATAAATCAATTTGAGAGAGCTAGAGTAAGCCCGACCTTTTAGCTTTTATTCTTGGTCATTTTTGTCTCTTTAAATGTTTTGAAATAATGAATGCAATGCTCGGTTTAACTTTATTTCAAGTTTAGCTCTATTTGGGAGATGTAGATGTAGGGTGTTGTTATCGGTTCTTTGCATGCTCAGTTTAACTTTATTTCAAGTTTAGCTCTATTTGGGAGATGTAGATGTAGGGTGTTGTTATTGGTTCTTTGCATTTTTATTAGTCCCTGCCGAAGGTCAGGACTCGCTTAGTCCCTGCGGAAGGTTAGGACTCTAGTGATCGATTCATAGTTGACGGTTGACTATTATTATTTTTGTGTTTTCCAAAGTTATACATAAGCAAAATAAAATATTTACTTTTATGTAATAAATAAATTTCTTTTATAAAAAGGTAATTGGTCAACAAATTCCACCTCTTATTGCATAGCAATAAGATGCATTTTTTCCATATTATAAAGTTGCGGACATGCATTTCCATATTAATGTCATCATTTCATTTTTTTTTGGTTATGCTAGATAACCTAAGTTTATGGAACCTAGGATGACCTCACATACATTTATCTCGGCTTTAAACAATTCTGAAAAGCCGGCTTTAAACAATTATGAAAAACCACTGACAAGCCACCGCCAAGCCTCAGCCTCCGTCTGAGGCGCTTACCACCTTTGCCTCGACCTATGAGGAGCTTACCACCTCTATATTCACCGTAGTTGCAAATTGCCTTTGCAAACCCACATCTATATTCACCGTAGTTGCAAACTGCCTTTGCAAACCCACATCTATCTGCTGCAAAGTTTGAATAAGTCTGAATATTCTTCACCGTAGTTGCAAGCTGCCTTTGCAAACCCACATCTATCTTCTGCAAAGACTGAATATTCACTGCATTTGCAAACTACCTTTGCAAGACAACCTGCAAAATCTTATCGCCATGATATTCACCAAGACAACCTGCAAAATCTTATCGCCATGATATTCACCGATTTGCAAACTACCTTTGCAAGACAACTTGCAAAATCTTATCGCCATGATATTCACCAAGACAACCTGCAAAATCTTATCGCCATGATATTCACCACCTTTGCAAGCGGTGTTTAAGTCAGATAATGTTTATATACTTTCAAAACTCTACAATGTCACCCAACATTTGTTGTCTATATTAGTCCAACATTTGCATTGGCTAGAAGGGAGCGAGAGGGAGCAACATCAGAGGGAGCATAGTTCTTTGCCGAGCTAGATATGGGTGTCCCTGGTACAAGAGACCATACCTGAAGGTATGTTGATGAACGCCCCCCGCTGTATGTCTTGCTTATCAAGTCTCGTTGTGTAACAAACCCTCATGGACTCCTTTCCTTCAGAAAAATAGTCATCTG
>CBVK0101331676.1:0-10563 GCA_900067695.1 Picea abies
TAATTCATCGTTTAGCCACCAAATCACCCTTATTTCTCCATTTTGTTCCCTGTTTGTGCCTGACTATAGTCTACGGGAACACATAGACTACTAAGTCACTCCCTGTTGGCCTCCTCTTGGGAACGAGACATCACATTCTCCTCTCTTTAGCAGGACGTGCCATCAGCCGGGGGGGTTGGACGTGACCTTGGTTCTTCTTGCATTTACCTTCATTGCAGATCCACCCTTTGGAGGCTTATTTTGTATTACCGAGATCATTTTGTAGTAGCTCATATATTATCTCTTGGAGCCATCTGATGTTATTCCAGATCTGCATCCACTTTGTATCAAGTTCTTGCTTTTCATAATAATAAAGGTCAGATCTATGATTTTGGGTTCCACATCTTGTGTACTGGTTAGATCTTGTATATGCATTGAGTTTATCTTCAGATATGTGCTTAATAACTGAATATAACCCTAAGGCCGAAACTTAAGAGGCCAACCTGCAAACATACACAAACAAACAAGTAAATCAGTGGTCAGTTAGTGTTCCAAGAGAAAAAATTGGCTTGGGAACATTACAATGGTATCAGAGCTCTGATCCTCCCATCCTGTGAGGATTAGTGCATGCAGTGGCATTTATATGGGCAGAAGAAGGAAACAGACAGAGGAGGCAGAAGCCGATATGGAGGGTTCATGTGAGGACAGGGCTTGGCAATCATAGCACAGGAACTCCGTAAATCCATAAACAAGACGGAGAGTACATTGGTCACCCACTTACAGGAAAACCAGGAGACAAACTGTAGGGGGCAGGCCGAAATAAGTAAGACCTTAAGGAAAGTAGATGAAAACCAAACAAGGATACCAGAGATGTTGATGGCAATGAATCACAAGGGAAAAGGCCCAGAATCTTATCCCAATAAGGAAACTAGTGGATCTCATGGAGGAAACATGTATCAGCAGGAACACATCCCCTATCATCATTCTGAGGAAAGCCATGGAGGGGGAGCACCAATAGACAGGTAGCAGAGCTACTCCTAGACCGTACCTACCCACATTCACAGATGAACCCACACAACTCAACCACATGGATGAGTTTAACGATCTGTTTGATCAATATTCCAGGGAATACAACTCATTGAATTTGTCAATTCATAGGCAGATCACCCTAGACCAGTTCTGTGGGTTAAAATTCAGAAACAAGCCCAGGTCGTACCACAGGAGCAACTATGAGTTTGAGCGCAGGGCTGGAAAGATGGAGATTCCCTACTTTGATGGATCGGCCAAGATGACTGCACAGGCATGGGTACAGAGACTAGACACCTACCTGCAACTTAACCCTATGAGGGAGATGGAGGCCATCAAGTTTGCCACCATGTATTTGGATGGCAAATCTCATGATTGGTGGTATCATGGATTGACCACATTTGGCCACAATCAGATAGTGGCATACACAGAGTTTACTCAAAGACTCATTGACAGATTTGATCAGGGGGATCCTAAGCTACATTTCAGGGAACTCACACAGCTTAGACAGACAGGGGCACCAGAGGTGTACATTGAGGAGTTCCAGAGGCTAGCAGTGATGGTGCAAGACATGTCACAATCTAGACTCATGATGCTCTTCACTGAAGGTTTGATGGAACCCTTGAAGGGTTGGGTTAGGGCTTTTAAGCCTACCAACCTACAGGATGATATCTGGAGGACGAGAGATCTAGGGCCAGCTGCAAAACCGAAATTCATGCCTAGACCACCTTTGAACACCGGGGGTAGAGACCAAAGACCTCCAATGAACCCAGGAGGAAGAGACCCAAGGGGGTTTGACAGGGGAAGAGGTAGGATGGATGAGAATACTAGAAGGGAACTGAGAAGGAAATAGCTATGCTACACATGCAAAGAGCCATGGAACCCATCCCACAAGTGCATGGGCTATGGCCAAGTCCATTACATAGAGGTGACATCAGACAATGAAGAGGATGAGGATTTCGGCCACATCCAGAACATGGAGGCAGACAACACCAAAACTGCAGAGGAGGAGCCTACAGGTCACGACAGTACGACAGAGGAGAGAGATACTTTGGCATCCATCAGTGGGGTGCCCAAGTACAACACCTTCAGGATGAGAGGAGTCTTGCAAGGGCAAAAGGTGTCAGTGCTAATTGATGGGGGAGCCTCCCACAACTTCATTAACTCATCATTGCTACAGAGGAGGCATATACCCACAGTTGAGTTTGAAGGATTCAAGGTGGAGGTAGCAGGAGGAAGCACCATGCCATGCAACAGGTACATTCCAGGGATGAAGCTTACACTGGGTAGGCATGATTTAGTGCAGGACATTTATGTGATGGACCTCCCGGACACAAACATAATCCTGGGAGTACAGTGGCTAAGTACGTTGGGGCCTATCACCACCAACTACAAGACCATGGAGATGTCTTTCACAAAGGCATGACAGGAAACACAGCCAAGGTAGTCCTCCGAGGCATGATAGGAAACACAGCCAAGGTAGTCATAGCAAAGCGGATGGAGGCCATTTTCAGGAGAGAAGAGATCGTGTATGTTGCGTAGTGCAAGATTTCGGCACGTGTGGACAAAAAGGGGAAAATTCACTATGCACCAGAGATTCAGAGGATCATTGACAAACACAGTAAGGTGTTTGGACCTCTCCCACCAAGTGTGCCACCAGACAGGTGATTTGAGCATATCATTGAGTTGGAGGAAGGAGCGAAGCTAGTCATCACCACGCCTTATAGACACCCAAAGAAGTACAAGGACGAAATAGAGAAGGCAATCGAAGAGCTCTTAGATATGGGGCACATTAGACCAAGTTCCAGCCCTTTTGCCTCTTCAGTGGTACTGGTCAAGAAGAAGGATGGAACCATGCGCATGTGCATTGACTTCAGGGCACTAAACAAGAAGACGATCAAAAACTGGTATCCCATTCCGAGGATTGATGAGCTATTGGACGAACTCCATGGGGCTGTTTATTTCACCAAGATTGACTTGTGCTCTGGTTACCATCAAATCAAAATGAGGGAGGAGGACATCCCAAAAACTGCTTTCAGGTGTCACTACGGCCACTATGAGTTCTTAGTGATGCCATTTGGTTTAACCAATGCCCCAGCCACATTCCATTCATGTATGAACCATGTCTTCAACAAATAGTTGAGGAAGCCTCTTCTAGTATTATTTGATGACTTGCTAATCTATAGCAAGACATGGGAGGAACACCTTCAGCATGTGGAACAGATCTTGACTATCATGGAGGACCAATCGTTGTATGCCAAGGAGTCCAAATGTGAATTTGGAATGGCAGAGGTCCTCTACTTGGGACACATTATTGGAGTTAAAGGGGTACAAGTACATCAGGAGAAGATTCAAGCCATAGTTGAGTGGCCCACACCTAAAACCCTTAGAGAGTTGAGGGGATTTCTAGGCATTTGCAGCTATTATAGGAGATTCGTCAAAGGGTTCTCCCAACTTTGTGCACCTTTGACCGATCTAACGAAGAAAGGGGCCTTCAGATGGAGTGAAGAGGCCCAAGCGACGTTTGACATAATGAAGAAAGTAATGAGCAAATGTCCCGTGTTAGCATTACCAGATTTCGGCCAACCCTTCACATTGGAGTGTGATGCCTCCGGAGAAGGCATTGGGGCCGTACTAATGCAGAATAGGCACCCTCTTGCCTATGAGAGCCCAAAATTGAGAGGTCCTGAGTTACTTTACACCATCTACGACAAAGGGATGCTAGCTATCATGCACGCTTTGGCCAAATTCAGGAAATACTTGGTAGCTGCTAGATTTGTGGTGAAATCAGATCACAACAGCCTTAAGTACTTCTTGGAATAGAAGGACTTAAATGAGAGGCAACAAAAGTGGGTCAGCAAGATATAGGCCTATGACTTTGACATTGAATTTGTCAAAGGGAAAAACAATGTAGTTGCAGATGCATTATCCAGGAGGCCATCGGTTTATGCCATGACAGATGTATCAGTTGACTGGAAGGACCACCTCTTGATGGAATATTCCAAAAATCAGTTCGCTTGTCAGGTGTTGGATGGGTAAACACATGATGATAACTTCTGAGTCATAGATGACGTCATCTATTACAAGGGCCGAATCTTCTTGGTTCTTGAGTCGACCTTCAAGGCCAAGATATTACAGGCATGTCATGACTCACCGGTGGCAGGGCACCAAGGGATTGGCAAGACATACAAGCAAGGGAAAGGTTCTCATGGAAGGGCCTCAAAGAGGATGTGATAAATCACATCAAGGAGTGTACTACTTGTCAGGAAAATAAGGATGAGCACACTCATCCAGCGGGACTGTTACAACCTCTACCCATCCCAGAGAACAAATGGGAGAGCATCTCCATGGACTTCATCACAAGGTTGCCAAGGGCACAGGGTAAGAATTGTATCTTCGTAGTGGTGGACAGGTTGACTAAATTTGCACACTTCTTCTCCATTGCTACAGACTTCAGTGCAGCACAGGTGGCCGAATTATTCTTCAGAGAGATCTTCAGACTACATGGTCTCCCCAAAACCATTGTTAGTGACAAAGATAGCCGATTTATGAGCACGTTTTGGTAGGAGTTATTCAGGATGGTTGGTACGGCCTTGACCCCTAGCATTAGTCATCACCCTCACACTGACGGGCAAATGTAATGTCCTTGACTTGGCTAGTCTAGAAAACGCTGCTAATGTGTGTGTAGGATCAATGGTTCACAACATATAAATGATCATACAAATAATAAATGCGACAAAGGACTACAAACTTTGTATTATGATATCTCTGTGGATTACAAAATGGTCGAATGCGGCTAAATAAACTGACAATACTCGACTAGATCAACAAACAAAGGATCTTAGCCGGAATACAAATAAGCAACTAAAGATAATACCCGGAATATGGGAGCACTGCGGAATCAATGGATGCGCTGGGACTATGGTAGCTCTGACGGTAACTGCTGGAAATCTAGAAAGTTCACCCTGGGAGCTATACTTCTCGGAATGGCCTGGAAACTATCCCAAATGATGCACCCTACTCTAGTCCTCAGTACTGGTATCTGTCGGACCCCTCTTCTCATGAATCTGGACCCCGGATGGATACCCCTAGGGGAATGCACCCTTCTTCTAGCAAAATGCGTCCTAATGATTCCACCGTCGGAATCGGACGAGATATGTCTCAAAATGACCGCCTTGGTCTACTGGGAAATGGGTCGGAAGGGTTTCCCTGAATCTGATCCGATTCTCGCTCTGGAACCCCAAATGTGCCCGCCAAAAGTGTCGCACGTCCAAGTCTGGAAAATGCATCCCAGTTGATTCCTCCATCGGAATCTGATGAGGAACCAGGCAAAATATGTGCCTTGCCCTCCTCTCAAATGGGTCAGAGGGAAATCTCAAAATTCTCCCTGGATGGGATAAGTCGACTAAAAACCCTCTCAGAAGCTGCACCCTTACTCTGGATGAATGCGCCCTTGCTGCTGAACACTGTATAACTGCTACTGAAGAATGATGGAAGACCTGAATGATCTTCTCGGTGACTAGGGTGTGTCTCTCAACACTGAAATCATCCAACTAGTGTCTTCCTCCTGGAATCCACTAAACTATCTCTCCTGAGATGCACCTCTTCTCCTCAATGACAAGTCATAATCTGCATAATGATGAATTAGGTCGCTGACTCTTCTCTTATAGCTTTCCAAAACCCTAATTCACTATTGAAACCCTAATTCGTTGTTGACCTTTTCCCTCCAAGTGACTTTTACTTTNAAAAGTGATTTATCCATCCTTATGGCTTCTCCGGCCACTGAAAGTCACTTTTCATCACCTTATCCTATAGTGCTCTTCTTCCCGATTCCGATGAGCTTTTACACTAAGAGGTTTCTCCAAGTAATATGCCCATTATGACCTTCTTAGTGAAATTAATTAAGATATGACCCATAATAACTCAAAATTACGGAAATCGTCGAAATGCAACAAAACCAAAACCAAGCTCTGCGGAATGGATCCTGATGATTAACGATGCAAGTCGGGCCCAATAAAACCCCTCAATATCTCCCGAACTCTCTGTCACCCCTATCTGGCTACTCTGGTAGGCATAGCACTCTGTAAAGTTATAATGTCCCAAAATGGGGACATTACAGTCCTCCCTACCAGAATATTGCTTGTCCTCAAGCAATAACTGAATCCAACTACATATGATACCGGGGTCCCATATCCACCTATGTGACACACGGTAGACTCCCCTCAAGATGTGGTATCTCCAAGTGCTCACCACGCATGACACCCACATGCTCCTGATGAGTAGAATGATCAATGGCCGAGGAATCTCAGTCAACTCCTTGAGTAACCACTCTACTCGAAACTCAACTCCATCAAACGCTGAACTACCAAGCACTCCAATCCCTGGATCCCATATCATAATGTCAACTACAATGACCTGTGGAGTATAGTTCTGTAACATATCAACACCATGAGTCTCCTGCAAATAACACATGGCCTCAACCCGAAATGGGTCTATCCTACAAAACTCAACATGACCCCCACCGACTAAACATGCTGCTGCCATAGTGAGGAACTACAAGACCTTAAACGAATCACCAGTTAGTGACATGCTCTCCCCAATACTGAAACTCAATGAAAAATCAAAGTGACTCCCCCCTGCAAACGTCCGCTCTTCTCCATCAGTCAATGAAATGTTTGGTCCTGTAATCCCAAGGTCCCATGCTAGTCTCTGACAGGGACCATCATGTCAATGTTTCTCTACTCTGATCATGACTGTTTGCTCAAAGTATCCATACTGGACCCTCCACTCCTGGATCCTCATAAGATGAAACAAACTATTGACCAAATGGACTCCCGGATCCCATGTCAAATTTGGAAGTTCATCACTTCCAATCCCCACTAACTGTTGGTGTGCCCTACTGGTAACTGTCGGAAGCACTCCACCCTCATCCCAATGAGAGTCTGAATATGTAGCAACCTTTGAGATATCCTCTGTCCCATGGCCTAGGATACTCCCCATCACGCCCATGGCCTCAACTCTCTGCCCCTGATGATCCACCCCTATCCTGATGAATGCAATCAAGACACTCCTGTCAAGTGGTTTCGGCCTACCAAATCTCCATGTCCCCTGCCACTGTCTAGCTCCCCCTATGTTGTTGTCAATGATGAAAGTATCGGGAAACGCTATCATAAATATCTGCAACCAACTGTAGGACTGGAAAGTATCATATGCTTTGGTCAATCCAAAGGACTTAACCAAAAGCTCGTCCATCGACACCCATGGTAAATAATCGCCTATACTCATCACTGAACACCAACCATCGGGTACAACGGTAGGTACCTCTACCAACTACGGGTCAATAATTCCCATCCATCATCACTCACGCAACTACTGCTACGGTGAAGGTGATCTCCCAGATCTGTATACTGCTGCAAGGGAAAGGAATCTCCATGCTCTACTAAGTACATATCCTCCTTGCAATCCAGTGCATCCCCCTGAATCCCATTGTACAACTTTGTATGTCTCTGTGAACTACCAGTCATCACTATGTGCCCCTGCATACTCATGAGATCTCCTGTATACACCTGCAACATCCTGAATCCTGGGTGTACTACGGGGTCATCTTCTACATGAAGGTCAACCAATCCTGGAACACAAATGGAAGTGTCCTCATAACTGCCCCTGGCTCTGGAATCCCCATGTGTACGTGTGTGCTCAACTGTCTTAACACCCCTCGTGAAGGGTGGTCCCTATGACCTATGGACATCCTCATGTATCTCTGGATCATATCTCTCCATACTCATCAGTGATCCTGGGTACTCTTCATGCTCCTCCCTCAACTAGTGCTCCACTGCTAAACCACCAACATCCTCTCGCAATGTAGCTGAGGGATATATCTGAGTCTCTGCTGAAATAGATGTAGTGGATCTCTGTCTAATTTCCTCAAGGAGCTCCTCTGATCTGGACTTTGATTCTTGAAGGGTTGTTTGTGTGCCTTTCGAGAATCTTCGTGTGCTCACCAACTCATGAGTGAGTCGGTCCACCTCAACTTCCTGCTCCCTCAGTGCCCTGTGATACATCTCGCCAACCTCCAATAAGTAATCCCTATCCCTCAACAATTGTTGGTAGTCGACCCTCATCACAATCACTCTCTCCCTGAGTGTATGGAAGTCATCAATGACAAGTCCCCCATCTGAACTATCATGTGCCATCAAGGCCCTTCAACAATAACCTGCCACCAATGCATGTGTATCATCAATGCATCTAGTGGTTGCCATGATCATGTCCTCATTGACTCTCAACTGTCCTGCCAAGTGTCGTGACTCCTAGTCACAATTCCGTTGAGGTGCTACCTCATGCCTCTCACTACTAGTGTCAACAATGGAATCCCCAACAACACACTCCTCAAAATATAAGGCACTGAACTGCCCACTGTCCCCTGTGTTACTAAGTCCTCCTGTATGCCACTGCACGCCATCACCAACTGCGACCCCTATCTGAATCGCACCATATCCTGTATGGGCAGTTGTATTCTACTGTGCACTCACCCTGCTAATATCATCTGTGCCTGGATCCCATACAGATGTGTCCAGACAGGTGCTATGGTCATTCCGACCAATAAGGAGTGCATCCTCATCACTGTAGATCGATCCTGGGAGTAAGTGTCCCAACAAGCTGTCGGTCTCCACAACCTGGTCCATCAATGGAATCTCCAAGAGTGGTGATTCACTCTCCTCATACTGATAGGTATGTGTAAGGTCAACTATCTCCAAGCCATACCTCTCCTCCTGAGTCTGCAGATCCATATGTTCCTTGTGTACAATCCCCACACAAGGCTCCTCTACCATATCAGGAATGCCATTGATATCCTCATGTGTCGTGGCTAGCATAAGTGACTGAGAAAATGAAAAATGTGGCTCCCTTATCATAGGAATATCATCATTCTCCATACATGACTTCCTGGAAGCCATGTCTACACCCACTGGTAGGTCATCCAACCTCCTAATCTCATCATGTCTAAGTGCCAACACATATGAATCCTCACAAGTGTCACCAATATGTTGAAGTGTTGAATCCTTAACATTACCTAATGGGGAAGATGAAGGATATGCGCTATCATCCTGTCCATACAATTGTCCCTCAGATGCGCAAGAATCAATAGCCTTATCGGACTGCTCCAAATAGGCATCTATGGTTAAATTCACATGCATCTCCTCATCCTCGCAGTCATAGTGCACCTCAACAATGTGCACCTTCCCTTTACCCCTACATCTGTGATCTGGCTTCCAAGGCACTTTGCAACTGTAGCAACGCTCCCTGTATCTAATGGGTGTAGGCTCCATCTGTGCTCCTGTCAATCCACTTGCTGGTAATGATGTATCTAGATCCTTATCTGATTTTCCCCTTAGGCTGGCAGGAAAACCAGCTCTGATACCACTGTAATGTTCCCGACTTGGCTAGTCTAGGAAACGTTGCTAATGTGTGTGTAGGATCAATGGTTCACAACATATAAATGATCATACAAATAATAAATGCGACAAAGGACTACAAACTTTGTATTATGATATCTCTATGGATTACAAAATGGCCGAATGCGGCTGAATAAACTGACAATACTCTACTAGATCAACAGACAAAGGATCTTAGCTGGAATACAAATAAGCAACTAAAGATAATACCCGGAATATCGGAGCATTGCGGAATCAATGGATGCGCTGGGACTATGGCAACTCTGACGGTAACTGCTGGAAGTCTGGAAAGTTCGCCCTGGGAGCTGTACTTCTCGGAATGGCCTGGAAACTGTCCCAAATGATGCACCCTACTCTAGTCCTCAGTACTGGTATCTGTCGGACCCCTCTGCTGATGAATCTGGACCTTGGATGGATACCTCTGGGGGAATGCGCCCTCTTCTTCTAGCAAAATGTGTCCTAGTGATTCCACCGTCGGAATCGGACGAGATATGTCTCAAAACGACCGCCTTGGTCTACTGGGAAATGGGTCGAAAGGGTTTCCCTGAATCTGGTCGGATGCTCGCTCTGGAACCCCAAATGTGCCCGCCAAAAGTGTCGCACGTCCAAGTCTGGAAAATGCATCCCAGTTGATTCCTCCGTCAGAATCTGATGAGGAACTGGGCAAAATATGCGCCTTGCCCTCCTCTCAAATGGGTCGGAGGGAAATCTCGGAATTCTCCCTGGATGGGATAAGTCGACTAAAAACCCTCTCAAAAGTTGCGCCCTCACTCCGGATGAATGCGCCCTTGCTGTTGAACACTATATAACTACTGTTGAAGAATGATGGAAGACCTGAATGATCTTCCCGGTGACTAGGGTGTGTCTCTCAACACCAAAATCAACCAACTGGTGTCTTTCTCCTGGAATCCACTAAACTATCTCTCCTGAGATGTGTCTCTTCTCCACAATGACAAGTCATAATCTGCATAATGATGAATTAGGTCGCTGACTCTTCTCTTATAGCTTTCCAAAACCCTAATTCACTGCTGAAACCCTAATTCGTTGTTGACCTTTTTCCTCCAAGTGACTTTTACTTTATTTTATTATTCCTTGATTAAATCACTTA
>CBVK0101331680.1:0-22862 GCA_900067695.1 Picea abies
TTCTTGCTATTGTGGTGGTTTATCTTGGCATCTTATGGTTTATCTTGTTGTTATTGGATTGGTAAGGATTTTTACTTATTGCTATCATTTGTAATTCAAGCTCAAGGTTGATTTTTTTAAGGATAGGTAAGGAGTATGAGTGCATACACCCCTACTTTAGCTTCACCATAATTTTAAGCATAGAATTATAGTTTTGCAAGGCTTTGTTAAGGAAGTATAAGTGCATACACCCCTTAGACTTAAACCCTAGCTAGGTTACTTGCCTTGGGGAATAAGAGAATTTATACCCCCAAGGAGGTAGTAGCCTTAGATATTTTCTTTTGACCCCATTAACCCATAATTAAAGGCATTGGTCGTTGCATTGGAGAAATAATAAGTTGCATTGGTAAATGTGAAAAGTTGATGTTTTGAAGATCTTCCACTTGGAGATTGTTTCTTGAGCCCTAGGCTATCTTGCCTCATTGAGGCGTTCTCTTTCAGCCACTAAAACTTGTTGTTGTTACGAATCTAACCTACAACCATCAGGGTTGTAGAAATCTAACCCTCTAACCCTACCTAACTCCTAAACTAACCCTAGAAATCAGCTATAACTTTTCCTTAACGAACTACTAACCCTAGCACACCTTTTGAGCTAAGTTTAAGTGATTTTCATTGGCTGTTTTTCTTGCTATAAAGATTGATTTCCTACAACCATAAGGCTGATAATTATCACTGCAGTAAGATTTTTATGACAACCTTGCTTTTGTGCTAAAGTCTTACTATATCATTGTTGAGTTAAACTAGTTTTTACTAGCTTGTCTTGTGCTTATTCAATTGGAATTTTAGCACTTATTTTGCACCTCTTGTTATCTTTTGTATGCTGATATATATCATTTATTACTGTTGCAATTAGGGAAAACAAGCTTAACTTGCTTTTCCACTTAACATATTACAAGTACATTTGTTTTCCATTATGTCTCGGGCAAGTATCTTATTCTCGCGAGGTCACTCAAATCATTTGACAACCCTTAAACTTTCCCAAAACTCTTTTCCAACTTCCTTCTACCATTTAGATTTCACCATTAGGGGCATCCATCTATACATATCATTTCCCCTATGGTCACCGGGATTCCCCCCTTGAGTTGACTACCTCACCTCCAAAGTGACAGGAACACCTGCCTAAGGTGAGAGTGGGTAGGTGCTCTCCTAGTTGCCACCATTTTGGTGGTTGGGTCGGGCTTTTCCCCACTTACAACTTGCGCGATAACAAACCCAACTCTCTCTACCCTAACTTCATTGGGGAAATGCACTGGGAAATAACAAGGTGTAGACTGCCACGATGCCTTTGATCCATATTATATTGAGAATGAAATGAGATACAAAAAAACTATAGCAGAGAACACAAAAATATAGTGAAACCCAACTTATATCAATGAATAAAATGATAGAATATTGTAGAACACAAATTGTCTAGAATGGTGGTAGCTTATCTTTGAAGAGAAATATGTCTCGGCTATGCTGATTTGTAAAAGGGTGATTACAAAGAGGCAAAAAAGGGCCTTTTATGATGAAACCTAAAAGAGAAAGAGGAAAAACCCTAAACATCAATTCCCTAACCCTAGAAGATGAAACACCAAGAATCTTTCAGGCCCCGAGTTGGTTAGTTGATACGTCAACTTCCTGGTGGCACAACTTTTGCATACGATCTCCATCTGGGGCGCACAATAGATTGTTGGAAAGAACAATTTGAGGATTACAAATTTTGGAAAGGGTAAAGAAATGCCATGCAAACCATGGCCACCTTAATGTCCAAAAAACACCTCTTAGGGCCTCAAAATGGCCTCAGAAGTTTGGGACCCAAAAACCGTAGAAAAATTGCCAAGAAGATAGAGAACCTTTGAGTCATCGGAAGAGGTGAGCGACCACCTATATCCACCTGGGAAATTCCTCCCCCTTTAGGAAGAAATGGTATCCATTGCATCAATTTCCCTCATAAGATGGGGAAACTTCTATTGAATTTGGCTCATGGTGAGCCATTTGTCTCGATGAAGAAGTTGCCCTTCTTTGATGACTCAGTAGAGTTGTATGTTGTGTTGGTGTGTGCCTTTCATTTATGTATCCCTTATTCGATCAACTGTATCCTGGTCAAGGCAGTCAAAGTTGAGTTATGTAGGGGCCAAGTGCTCAACTACCTTTGAGTTGTCTAATAGAGGTGGAAAATATGGGCAGAGGAGCTACGCATTAAAGATTGGACGTAGGGAAAGGAATGGGGGAATACTTAATTCAAAATAATTCTCACATATAGCCTTGGTGATGGTGTAAGGTCCATATCGAAGTGGGCGAAGCCTTCAATGGGGTCTTACAAGGCACTCTTTCTGCAAATGTAACTATATCTTATCACCAACCTTAATCTTGTTTGGAACCCGATGTTGGCCATGCCGTTGCTTGTACTTCGCATTTGCTTTGTTTAATATGTCATGGAATTGTTGGTGGATGTGATGAATCCATTCAATAAATTTGGCTTCCTTATTATCCTTAGTTTGAGTATGGGAAGATTCTTCCCATGTGGATATAATGGGCATAGCTACGTCGATTGGGGCCAATGGATAGAACCTCAAGCACATCTGAAAAGGGAGATGGCTGGTATAGTTATGAAGGGATTGATTGTAGCTATGTTGAACATAAGAAAGGCTCTCATCCCATGTGTGGGGATGTTTGGAGTTGTACATTCTCAGGATATGCATAATCATCATGTTGACTATCTTTGATTGTCCATCATTTTGGGGGTGGAAGGCCATTGATTTGGTGAGCTTATTATAGATGAATGATCACACATTGGACCAAAATGTACTGAAGAACCTACTATCATGATATGAAATAATAGTCTGTGGTAGCCTGAAATGAAATCAAACACGCTCGAAAAAGAGCTTAGCAATGACCTCGATTGTGATACTCTTCTTACAAGGTGTCAAAATTTCCACTTAGAGAATTGATCAACGACCATGAAGACACAATCATTACCTTGCTTAGTTGAAGGTATACTAGACATGTAATCCATGGAGATGGAATCGCAAGGCCTATCAAGAGTAGGTAGATGGGTGTATAGACCCTCTTTCTTAATGGCAGGTTTGGTGATGGCGCAAGCAGTGCATGATTGAAACACTTACTGACATCTTGTCGAAGCTTGGGCCAACAATAATACTTTTGCAGTACTGCAACTATTATTTCCACATAAACTTGTCCTACCACCCAACTATAATGAGCTTTGCACGCTTGCTTGAAGGAACACGGAGATGGCCCAGAGTGCATAATAGTCCATCCTGGAGATGAAAGTCTACAATTGGTGTGTCTTCACCTATTATTCGATATGTGGAAATGAAGTAAGGATCACTATCATATAATTAGGACCACCTCAGGTCTCATGCCTGCAAGAGTTGAGCATCGTGGTTAGTGCTGCAACTAGGGGTCGACTGAGGCAGTCAACAATTTGATTGGTGTTTCCCTTCTTGTACCTCATGTTGAAGTGGAATTGTTGTCAGAATGTGGACCATTTCTCGTGGTGGTGATTATGTAACTCCCCTTGTGTCTACATTAATTGTAGAGTCTTGTGATCAATGTGGATGATCGCTTCCATTCCCAAAATGTAATGCTTCCACTGTTGGCAAGCCTGCACAATGGAGTACATCTCCTTTTCATGGGTGGGATACCTGCGAACAACATCAAATAATGTTTCACTATGATAGGTAATCATGTGTCCCTACTGATTGAGGACGACATCGATATCATAGTTTAAGGCTTATGTCTTGATCTCGACTGATTGTTGTACATATGGAAATGTGACGACGGGTGCATAATAGAGGCATTGCTTCATATCTTGGAATGCTTTCTGTTGGGATTCTGACTGGGATAACTTGGCTTTATCTCTCCCCTTGGTCACTTGACTTAAGGGCCAAGCTATATGAGAGAATCCCAACACGAACATGTGATAGAAGTTGGCGAGGCCTAGGAAGTTGTGGAGCTTCGTCAGAGTCGTCAAGGATGGATAATCGCGAATGAACTGGATCTTGGTTGGGTCCTCGTTCACCCCATGCTCATCCACAATGTATCCTAAGCATTGGATTCTCTGCATATCGAATGAGAGTTTCTCCAGGTTGGTGTATAACTTGTGTTTTCACATGGTGCTCATAACCTACCGAATGTGTTGCAAGTGCTTTGCCCAATTCTGATAGAAGATGAGGATGTCATCCAAATAGGCCACCAGGAAAGAGTTTTTGAATAGCCACAAGATATCATCCATTATCCTCATGAATATTGTTGGAGCATTATACAAGCCAAAAGGCATGGCCAACCACTCAAATATGAATTCTTTAGATTTAAAGTTTCTCTTCCATACATCAGTTAATTCTATCGGAACCTGATGATAGCCCGACTTCAAATCGATCTTGTTGAAAAAATTGGCACCCTTAAGTTGGTCAAGGAGATCGTCAATCTAGGGGATCATGTATCGGTTCTTGACAATGATTTTATTCAGGGCTCTATAATCAATATAGATTTGCCACGTTCCATATTCCTTCTTCTACACCAACACAATTGGGCTCCCACAAGCGGAGGAGATTGGTCAAATGTGACCCTTGCTGATGAGCTCATGAATTTGATGCTTTATTTCCCCATTCTTCAAAAGGGAGCATTTGTATATTTGACCATTGGGAAAGGGAGCACCAGGTATCAAATCAATGGGATGTTTGACCCGACAGTGCATAGGCACCTCTGCAGGTGAAGCGAAGACATCTCTTTATTTCTCGACAAGCTTGCCCACCTATTTATGTTATGTAGAGATACCATGTGTTGAAGTTGTGTTGGTTTATGTGACCTTTCATTTCCCTTCTAACCGAACCATGAAGAGGACAAACTTCGTAGTATGTGAGATTAATTTTCGACATTATTTTTTCGAGATCAATGAAATTGCAATAGTCATAACTACCTCGGGTATCCTATAGGGTTGACCCCCTAGAGTAATATCGATACTATGTGGTCATAAATCACAAATAACATGACGTTTCCAGATATAAGGTTGACCCAAAAGAACATCACAAACTTCAAGTGGGGCAACATCACACAATACCTCATCTTTGAAGCGCTTGATGTCGTAGGACATGAGACACTACTGGCAACGTGAAGGTCTCATCCTTGGCTCAACCAACCATTGGTATAGTTAAGGGTGTTGCATCGTGGACAACTTCAATCTCTTGATGACCTCGGTCGAGATCAGGTTCTTCTGGGATCCTCTTTGTAGTGTCCCAAATTTCATTTCTAAAATTATTTGTAATTAAGTACTTATATACTTTGCATGGTCACTCTATAATTCTTCTACACTAAATATACCATGGTACTATGAAAATGTAAGTTTTCTATTTTGCAGTTAATAAAGAAGAAAAATCAAGATTAGATGAGCTTGAGTGCCTATAGGGGCTATGATACCACAAACGGGGAAATGTGAGGGGGTCTAAGGTTGTTTTTTGCCTAAAAACTATACCTTATGATACATTGAACCCTCACCCATTTCAAAGTTTAATTTCAAGGATAAAAGGAGTTAAGAGGAGTGGAGGAAACAAATTTATAAATCTAAGCCACTATTTCCTAAAATATAACATGTTGTCTACCCTACATTCTCATAACTAGGAAAAGAAGTTGAGTTTGAATTCTCTTCTCATGAGGCATGATGAAAATTCGAATTGGGAGGGAGGAGTTGTTAGAAAAAGAAGGTAAAAAGATTTTGGAGAGGTGAGATAGAGGGAAAATAAAGCCAAGCCTATGATAGACCAAGCCACCATCCATGAATTGAAGCTTGCAGATCTTGAGTAAATGTCAATAAACCATGGAAAATTCTATTGAAACTTGAGATAACAAGGTTAAGCAACAATTGGGATACATATATTCAACAAGGGAGAATGGTCAATGGCTTTCTTTTCTTTATGAGAATTTATAGTACAAAGGAAATATGATTGAGGAGTTCTCACCAAACAACAAATACATGTCAAGTAAGCCAACAAATGGAAAACATTATGATGTTTGTTTTATAATTGATCTATTAGAATATTGATATTATGTATGCAGGATGCAGGTAATGTTTTTCATCGTGTTTTCTTAGAGTACGATATGGATTTTCCTAACATGGAGTGGGTCCTGTAACCTAAACACCATGCTTACTATTTTTCTCTCTTCTAGTGGATTCGTTTATCCTGTATTGTCTAAAGGAAATCTAGTATCTTGGAAGAGTCTTTGGGAGATTTTGGACAATTTCAAGTGCTTTATAACTTTTTTCATTCATTATATAAAATATAAAAAAATAATACGAGTGTGTTTACTTGTATTGGTGTTTATATATACATACAAGTACGTTATACATTTATTGCATTTAATAGTCTGGAGTTGAAATCGTAGTTCATGAACGAGTTTATTTGATCTGACGTGCACTCATGCTTACACCTACATACCCTACATACACCACATATCAAACGTGCTTACATCAAGGGATGTTTATGATACATCAATTTCTCTAAGACGTTGTAGGTGCAAGTAATGATCACATAAAATAATTTAGTGTAAGTTTGAAATAAATCATTGCAGAAATTGTGTTAATTTATCAGCCATACATATCCTATCCATAATTCAATATTAAGCAAGAGTACAATAGTTTCAAAATTGGACATTCTTCACAAAAGACAAAATAATCTATGTTTCTTCTATGTCATTCATCACATGAGATAAAATAATCTTAGCTTCCTAATATGTCTTTCCTCACATGAGACTGCCAAAAATACATGATGGTTAAAAATTCATGAAAATTATAAAATTAAAGATGAGAAGTAGTGGTTACATGGAAATAGCTTGTCAAAAATCAATAGTATTTTTTTTTACTGCATGTTTGTGGATTTTTTTTTAGTTTTAACACAAGCACAATATCTTCCTGTGTTTAGCTCCCCAACTAGTTTGTAATTATTCCCAATTATTTTCCTCATTCAATCAGTTGACTTCTCACTGTTAAATCTTCCTTTATCGATCCATCCATTATCTTCTGCCACATTTCCTCTAAAAGTAGAGATGCAACCACATCTTCAATCATTAGTGTGATTGAGTTACTCATGATAACCATGACTAAACTATCCCGTAAATATGGAAAATAACACAACATAATTATACATTTCTTCTCCTCAATGATTTTAATATCAACAAACAATCACTGGCTTATTACAGTATTGAATGCATGCGGGCACTCTGTTATTGATCTCTCATCACTCATCCTCATTAGGTACAACTTCTTTTGAAGAAACAACTTGTTTACTAGGGATTTTGGCTAGTACAAGTTCCCCAACATATCCCATAGTTTCTTTGCATTGTCTTCACATGAAACATTCAACAATCCCGAATTTGCAAGGCATAGTCAGATCGTACTCATTTCCTTCTTATCGAGTCTCTTCCATTCTTCCTTCAACATACCTGTCAGGAATTTTCTGGGATCCACATCAGACCACTATTCTTGACCTACGAGGAGATCCTCCATTTTAAGTTTCCATAGCTTAAAATTTTGGCCATTAAACTTGTCTATCTCAATTCTTGAATTGCTTGCAATTCTTTTAAGCACAACTTTAAGATTGTTTCCTTACAACTCCCATTGGACCTAGGGTTTAACACAGGTCCAAGATTTGCTCAATCTTGCTTTGGTATAGGATGTAGTAGAGAAACTATAAGAGCTTTGTTGGAGCTATGATACCACTTGTAAGGAAATGCTAACCCACCAGGAAAGAGAAGATATAAATAAACAACAATAACAAACACATAGTACATAGACATTTACCCTAGAAACCATTGATCGAGAAAACCAACAATGCTTGAGCGTCTAACACTCCTTAATTCTCTTATTCTATCAATGAATAAAGAGTTACATGACTAACCTTGGTCTACACCTTAGACACAGTCATCATCATACTCTCTTGCTTCGTGCAAGAACAATTGTCAGCCGATTCGGCTCACATATTCATGACCAACCTTGAATATTACATCATCTATTTACCTTATACATCACGCACTATTTATAGGCTTTACAACATGAGCAACCCTAATTAATGGCACCCAAAATCAGTTACAGATCCATGAATACTTTTGGTCGAAATCCCACAAATCTCGGGATTCTGTTACATTCGACTTCCAAGTTAAACTTTAGTCAATCATGAACCCATCGACCTTAGTCAGTCTCCATTCAACTACCATTTGGCCTGATATTGACTGACCTTCAACCTTCCAGTAAATCACTTCGACCCATGACTTTCCATCAATAATCGACTTGACGTGATCTGTCATTCAATCCTTCACCCAATTGATCCACCTTGACTAGCCAGTCAGTTGACCGTTCTTTAATTGCAAAGAATATAACATTCCCAACAAGGTCATTCATGGGGCGTGATGCATACTACAGAATATTCATAAGAGGATTTTCCAAGATTGCTCGTCCTATTACATCTTTAAAGAAGAAGGGAGCCAAATTTCATTTGACACCAAAATGTGAAGAAAGTTTTTAATTGTTAAAGAAATCACTTACTAGTGCAGTCATTCTAAAGATTGTTGACCCAAATGAATATTTTGTGGTATGTACAGATGATTGAAAAGAGGTACTTGGTGGACTTCTTATTCAAAATAAGCATGTGATCTTTTATGAATACAAAAAGCTTAAAGAGCGTGAAAAGAACCATGTCACACATGACTTGGAACTCATTGCAATAATTCATGCACTAAATATGTGGAGACATTACTTATTGGGGAGAAAGGCCGAGTTAATAAAATACCACACTGGTCTAAAATATTTATTTGAACAACAAACTTTAAATGATAGACAAACAAGATGGTTCGAATTTCTTAGTGAATATGACTTTGATATCAAACATATTAGAGGGAAGGAGAACAAGGTTGTTGATGCATTGAGTAGAAGAATACATGCATTGCATGCTCCAACCATTAGTATGTCCAAATTTGATTCAAAGAACAAAATTCTTGAGGTTGTTACCTCTTATTAGCATTATCTTCATATCCAATAAGGTTCACACTATAAGTACAATGCATACAATTTGGAAGAGTGTGGCATTCTCATACATAAAAATAGAGTGTATGTTCCCAATTCTTATGAATTAAGGAAACCAATTTTAAAATAAATTCATAATATTCCATATGTTGGACATCCTGGTTATCAGAAGACAATTGCAACAATACAAAGTCAATATTTTTTGCTAGGAATGAAGAAGGACGTGACTGATTACATTACCAGGTGTATGCAATGTCAAAGAGTAAATGCTAAGCCCATATAACTAGCAGGTTTGCTACAACCATGACCAATTCCAAAGTGGAAATGGAAAGTGGTAATTATTGATTTTATCACCAAGCTTCCCAAGACAATAAGCCAACATGATTCAATAATGGTAGTAGTGGAAAAATTAACCAAAACTTGTCACTTTGTTAGACTAGTTAAGTTGGCTCATAAGGCAACTAATATAGCAAAGATATACTTGAAGGAGATTGCTAGGTTGCATGGGATACCTAAAGCAATTATTTTAAATAGATCCACAATTTACCTCAAACTTTTGGAAATGATTATTCAAGGGTTTTGGTACAAATTTGAATTTCAATGCAACCTGTCATCCACAAATAGATGGGTGGATAGAGAGAGTCAATCAAATGATTGAAGACATGTTAATAATGTATGTGATGCATATGCCAACAAAGTGGGAGGATTACTTACATCTAGTAGGATGTTCCTAGAATAATGGATATCAAGTTTCACTGGAGATGAGTCCACAAGGCATTGTATGGAAGAAAGTGTAATACTCCAATTAGTTGGGACAATCCAACATCGAGTAGTACTTGGGCTATAATTGATAAGAGAAATGGAAGACAAAATGCTCAAGCTTAAGCATAATTTCAAAACAACACAAGATAGGAAAAAGAGTCCAAGTGCTTAGGATCAAAGCCATAGGTCAGTTAAAGGTCCAATGGACCCACTACAACCTTGACGAAGCAACGTGGGAGCTGGAGGATGTAATGTGAGAGGCACATCCACATTTGTGTTGACATTTTGATGTAAAAACAATTGTTGTAATTGTGTATAAGATGATGTGCATTGAGGATATTGCAAAATCTAGGGGGAGGGGAATATAATTCTCCAATTATGATCCCTGTTTCAATATTGTGTATCTACGGGATGAATGGCTATAAGTCATAAAATGTAAATTGTAACTAAACATTGAATGGAAAAAAGAATGGGGGCTATGACTCCACAAGAGGGGAAAGACAAGAGGGCTTAAGTAGGCTAAGGAAAAGGACCTTAGTAAGGGATTTAACCTAAAGTCTTTGTAAAACTTAATTATGTCCCTTGATTATTTTCGAATCATTATTTTATGGAGCCATGGGGGGGTTAATGTATGAAGGCGGTGTGTAAGACTTCATAAGGTTACATGTCCCCTTCATGCCATGCACCTTAAACTTTACCTTTTGCCACGCAAGCAAAAAAAATTATGCATGGGAGCAAATGAGAAAGGAGTTCAAAAGGCTGGGTGCCATTGGAATTTCCAGAGAGCTTAAGATATTAGGAGTTTGAATTACCCTACAAATTGTCCTTCATTTGGGAAAATCAATAGAATTATCCTTGAGTGAATTGCCACGAGAATGCTATAAATTAATTATTGAAAGCTACAACCACAAATTAAGTGACAATTATGGCCATAGAGAATGATAATGCTTGTTATCAAGGAAATTACCTACAATTGATAATTAACTATAATCCCAACAATGAAATTTCCTGGCCAACTTTTGTTAGAGCCCTAGAGGGAAGTGGAATAGCCTAAGGGACTACTGAGTAGAGAATGGGATCCCATTCCTTGGGTTGTGCAGGATAATGGGGAAGAGGGTCATGGATTGGGAATTGTTGTAGGTGTAATTAATGACCGTTGGCAAATAAATTGGGTTGTGAGAATAGAAATTAGAGCTAGCCATAGGAAGAGTGCACCCTTGTGGATTCATAGCCTTAGTTAGGGGGTGTACTTTGTTGTAGAGAGAACTAGAGCCTATGGTTGGGTAGAAAATTCCTCTTCTGCAGCCGATTGGTGGACAATTCCGGATAGATAAGTGTTCATAAATGTATATGTGAATTGTGTTGAATTAATACTAAATTGTCATGGTTTATGTCATGGATGAATTAATTTCGAGTTTGTTCTTTTGAATGCTTGTGTTAGCTTGCATTTATGATTTATGGTTTCATGAATAATTGAATGGTTACATTTATGTTGCATAAATATATACTATCATGGCTACTTATGACAATAGTTAATAACATAACAATGAGTTCAATTAGTTAGTATATTGGTGTGAATTTGGGGTGGTTAAAAAAAGTACCCCATATACTGAAAGTGCACAGAGGTATTGAGTACATTACAACACCCCTTATAAATCTAAGGAGAATGCATTTGTTTCTTTGATAAGATCCTGGAAGCCAACCAATCCAAAGCATCTAGTGCAAAAAAAATTCATTAAGAAGGTAGAAGCCATTCTCAATCTAGACATTTTGCCTTTAGAGCTAAAGAGAAAAACCCTTCTTTTGCATGAGCAAGCTTTAATGGGAATGTTCACGTGACTTTGGCTTAGTCCTTGAATAGTTCAAACATGGATTTTAGAGAACCAGACCCTTAAGGTTCAAGGTGATATATTTTGATTTGGTCGTGGTTGATGATTCTTTTTGTTTTTATTTAGTAGAAAGGAAGAGAGAGATATGATCTTCAAATTAGGACCGTTTTTCATGGGACCCAAGGGAATGTTCCTCTCCATTGGAATCTAGAATTTGATCCATATATAGAGATTTATCTTTCCCTTGTGTGGGTCAGCTTACCAGACCTCCCCATAATCTTCTAGGATGAATAAAATCTTAAAGATATCATAGACAAACCGGGACATTATATTAATCGAGTTGAGCCAAAATGATATATCTATTCTTGCACTAGAATGTTTGTGGTAATCAATCTAGATAAGGGCCATACAAAGGTAGTGCAACTCAATACGAAGGGCTAGTGTAAGGACATGAATTGAGGTTCCATTGGCAATGGCATGACAGAGGGCGTGTTGGGCATACTCAGCAAGTCCATATGTTTTGGTATATTTGGTGACCAACTCACAAAAATTCGTGAGACAATTAGGACAATGTACTAGTGCATAGGCTAGGAGGACCAAGGATGTGTTTTCAATTAAGATGGATGATTGATGAGGTACCACATAATAGGCTTCGATGGAGGATGGTGTAGATTGGTAATGTGATAGATTGTGTGTGTTATCCATGGCAAAGCAACAATGTGTATAAGTACATCAAAGATATGTGAACGATTGATGAAGGGAGGACATGATCTTCTTTCACTATCATGTGTAGGCTTAAATTGATGATAGCATCGTTCCACATTGGGTAGTTTATTGTTCAAGTATGCTTGGCTTGGGGGAGGAAACAATAGGTTGCCTATTGTAATGGATCATCTAGCAATTTTAACTCTATTACATGAAAAGAATAAAGTGGATATAAAACACAATTTATAGCCATAAACGAGGAAAAAAACTAGGGAAATTATTTTTATTAATTGATAATTCACATGACATAAGGGTGGTGAGGAGCGCACTTGAATGGGGTGACAATTGGCCTGACAGGCCACGACCATACGACAACTAGAGGCACTATAGGACATCAAAGCCAAGTGAGGGATATTTATGAGGGGGGTATGCTCCAGGTTGTGTCCCTCATCCCTTCCTCTAGGTTTGTTTATTGCAGTTCGTGTTCAGTTCAAGACTTGTGTGAGAATGATATGTCGAGGGCGATGGCGAAGGAGGTGGAGTAGGAAATGGAAAATGTGGGTGTTGGTGATGGAAACCCTTCTTGTTTTGATGATTGACAACCTGTGTGGCCTCATATGCACCTCCATTATGGAGAAATGTGGGAAGAATTTTCTTCTCGGGGATATGTATGTGATCTGGAGATGTTTCCTTGTTGTTGTTTCCTTTCTTGATTGTATCTCGATTCCGGGAGGATGCAAAGGTCGATAAGGAGATGGGGGACTTAGTCCCCGATCTGGGGTGCACAAGAAATAGAGACACCAAAATCAACGGGATTGAAGAACTGTACTGGCATGCCAAAACCATGGTGTCATGGGAATGATACCTAAAGAGAAAGAATGAAGAAATCCCATTCGATGTTTGGAGGTTTTGGAGGGGCAAAACAAATTATTGATTTCTATGGTTTCATGGCCGGTGAAAAGTAATAGGGGCGCCCTTCAACTAGTAAAAAGTGATGGATAGTCTCAAGGAGTTGGTTCTTCTAATGCAGACAATAGAGATGATGAGAAATGACCCAAGGTGGCCCCTTAGGTTCAAAATTTGGATAGTTGATCTGGTTGTAGTAGCTTCAGGTCTTTTAGTTTTTTCAGTCCATTATAATTTACATACCTTCTTTAGTATACTAGTCATGGCTACTGGTAATGATATATGTTTTGAAAACTTTGCTATCTTTGTTTTGTTTGGTACTTCAGCTAGCCTAGTTTCCCTATGGGTAGACCAACAAATTTCTAGACTTTTTATAAAGACTATATGGATGGTCTACTAGTCATCGAGACATTTTTGTATATGTTTCTAATACTTTAATAGAAATGCTTACTTTCAAAACAAAGGGTGGTGAGGAGCTTACCTGAGGGTGCAAAACACAATTAGTTACAACACAAGTGAGTGTAGAACTGAAGTGCTTTGAACTTGGATCCTGCTGACCGCAAAAAAGTGTGGGGGATGACTCTCCTCCCAACCAACCACTCAGTCATAACGACTGAGAGCCCCCAAGCCCTCATTCAACTACCTATGCCAACTTCCAAGCCTTTTCCTCAAATTGTCCAAGCCAAAGATGTCAAACTTTCTTCTCCACCTTCATTATATAGAATACTTCTTACCCATTCATACATGAAGTTACATGCATAAGTTACACTTGTCATTAAATATTAATCATGCCTTTTTATCATTTTCTTAATTTAGCTTTCCATAAATTTATCTTTTCTTATTTTCTCCTTTATTCTATTAATAAATTAATTCATTTATTTATTTTAATCTTTTACTTTATTTATTATTTCTTTTACTTTCTATTTTTATACCATTCAAATATTTATTGTTATTATTACCATTCTTTAATAATATGGGGCATTACATACTTCCCCCCCTTTAAAGAACTTCGTTCCTAAGTTAACATTAATAATGTTACTTATAGGTTTTTATCCGACTCAGCAAGCAGAAGACGGCATACGAGATCGGTCTCGGCATTCCTGCTGAACCGCTCTTCCGATCTCACGACCACAACATGCATTGAAAGTCCACATCACAACACCGAGGAAGCATGAGCACTCTCTATATTTTCTTTTCGACTTTCGGAACCATGCTTAAAGCCTTTTGGTCTATCATGGCTCTAAGGCACCAGACCTCATCTTTGTCTATTAGGGATCTAAGGAACCAAACCAAGGCATTTCGGTTTATCAGGGCTTTGAGGCACCATACCTTAACTTGGTCTATCAATGCTCTAAGGCACCAGACCAAGGAATCTCGATCTATCAGGGCTCTAAGGCACTTGACCTCATCTTCGTCTATCATTGCTCTAAGGCACCAGACCAAGGCATCTCGATCTATCAGAGATCTAAGGCATGAGACCAAGGCATCTCGAAAGGCTAGACAAAAGTCCCTCCTTATACTCCCTCAGGTATATAGCCCCAGGCCTCGAATTCCAATCCCACAACTCCACTAGCAAGTAAAACTCTAGTCATTCTTTGGACTTTGACATCACAACTCCAATACAAGGCATAAGAAACATTGGCATAGGTTGGATGATTGAGTTTGTCCCAAGCCCATAAGGTGTTACTTTGAAGATATTCTCCTTTGTAGGTATGGGTTCCCACGAGATCATTAAATAAACCAACCCTCTTGGCCCATTGGTGGAGAACCTGACAATCACCACCTCACAACATGCAACCAATGCATTAGAGATAATCATAATATCAACATCTCAAAGAAATAATCCACATGCCAACTCTTGCATGTCATCATGAGAGTACAACATCATTGTCATCACCACATGCACATGCATGTCATCATAAAACATTGTATCCATGCAAATACACCATGTCATCATATTGGGAGATACTGCCATAGGAAATATAACCTCGACACATCCTTATCAAAGACACAACCTTCCATCAACATAGTTAAATGGAATCACATGTTAACATAACATCGTGAATGTGATAATTATCTCCACACATCATGCATGCAAAGTAATAAAACATTGTGGACATTCTTACCATGATTCATCAACAAAACCAAGCTACTAGCTTACAGGATTATATAGGAATCAACTATCACATCTAATGCAAGAATGATCATCAAGCATCCATCATATATGGATCTACTTCATTAAGTTCATCAACCCAAGCTAACTCTACAAAGGATAATCAATACTATGAGTACCATTTGATCATCTAGATATTAATTGTTTCCTTGTTATCATTTCCTTTTCTTTCAATAAGAAGGTTGAATATTTATAGGATATGTATAGTCACCTTATTAGTGTGCTAAAGTTTTCATATATTTTCCTTGTCTGAATATTTTGTTGACTTTCACACAAACCCCATCATCTAGAGCAACAATCTCTAATCATGTATTATTTCCCACCTAGGGAAATTAGGTGAAATTTAGCACTAAATTATCATTGGCCTTACTAAAATGCCATAATTCACCAATATTTAAATTATTGGTTTTGTATATATTTCGTTACCCAAGGTTCTTATGTCACTTTACATCTTTTTCTTATTCATTCTAGGATCACTATATGCAATAGCATGTAAAGTTTAGGTCATCATTATTTATGTTTTTGTCATGCTTAATCCACATACATGCAGGAATGATTAAGCCTTGGACCTAATCATTATCATGGTTCACCTTGAGAAGAATTAGCGCATTCAATCCAAATACACAACCAATCATAGGCATATTGACTTCTTACTCTTTATGCTAAGTGTCTATTATCAATCTTTAAGACTCAATCTATCACATGATATATTTTCTTTTCCAAGAAGTAGACAATTGTTATACTTGAAAATTTAAAACGTTTAGACCTTTTCCCAATCTATCACCAGTTACGAGTGTTCTAGTTCATAAATTCCTATCTTGACACTTGAAATCTATACAAGCCTCACTATGACCTTTAACAATCATCCTTGGTTATAATTCATGTTGCTCAGTCAACTCATCAATATCCTTAAGGAGTCATATGATCATTAATTAACCGCTCTAATCCTAACATTTTCACATTGTTGTTACTCAAATTTGGCACCTTGCGCACTATCACTAATCTTTTACCACCTTTATGATAAGGTGTTTTACCCCTTTTTGCTTGTAGAATTGTCATAATTTCTGCCTCGTCTTCTTTGTTCCCATCTTGTAGTAACTCGTGGGTTTATTACCTATTAATCTAATGTCACTATACTTTCTAAAATTCTTTAAAATGATATACATCTTTCTCCCAATCATCTAACACCATTTCTTAATTGACAACATTTTCTTCTTGATAGGCATCATCCTCATTTAGACCTTATAGTGATACTTATCATCTTTCCTAATAGGGAACACTTATGTGATTCAACAACAATTTTGGCAAAGGATTATTCATCCACGAGACACCTTAAGAGCGTTAAGTTACTTCCTCATGAAAATCTGAAATCTTCATCATGTTTAGGGATCAACCCATTCTTCCCTTCTTAAAAAAGGCAACGTCCTCAAAGCAAAGTTGACTAAATAACCATTCCACAAGCGACTTATAATTCAACAACTGCCATGAATTCATTTTACTTATTTTTTCAATTACTCATTCCTCTCTAAACCATAAAGTCATTCTCACTAGGTTGCCTTTTCATTAACCTTCTCTTCTCATGGTTACATAAGTAATCAAATATGGTCTCAATCCTTGCATCATTTTTTTTCCAATTAAAAGTATAATTAATGTGAAAACAAGCTTAATAATTTAAGGTGCATTTCAACACATCCATTACTCGATATTAATTTCACGGGAAATTCATCATTGTAATCCATTTATATTGCTTGGTTTATATTTAAATCTTTGTATTAAATCTTCATAAGCACTTAAAAAACTCATACTTTATTTTGAGTACGATTACCATTTCAAAAAATTCACTACCATTTCAAAAAATTCGCAAGGTTCTTTAACAATTTAACAACGAAAATAATTTAGTTTTCACATGTATAGTTTCACTAACAATTTGAAACCATATTTCTATCATCACTAAAGTTATAAAATTTTTTCCCAAAGGGGTTGGATCCAATGGTGAAAAGCGATGAGTTTTTCACCATTGGGCAAGGTTCAATTCCCGTGAGGGCCTAACCTGGATCCATGGGGGCACCTTGAGGTAGTGGTCGAATGTGTGGTTGCACCCAGAATAATATCGTGACCCGTGCACACATAAGTGGATCAAAACCCACCCTCATGTCCTCCAAATTTTAATCCCCTAGGTGTAGGATAATTGGTGACAGAGTGTGATGTTAAGGCACTCTGTGATGCTAAAGTCACTAGTTCGAAACATGCGGGACCAAAAATGCATCCATGTTAAGGGTTGGTGTGACTTAGACTGGGTACGATCCTCGAATGATTTTGATCACTTAGATACCCCTAAGTCACATTTTCTTAACCATAAGCTAGTCCCACAGATCACAGACAAACAAACAAACAAACAAAAAAAGTTATAAAACTTTTACCTACATAATTTGTTTCATATCTATATTATATTTCCTTACTTTATAACAAATATTATTAACTACTTCATATAACACCATTACTCAATTATCATATATCCCCACTTTATAATAAATGCTATAACAACATTACTTATGATACATCTATATCTAAATAATAATTTAAAATAAAATAAATAAATACATTATTCCTAGGTTAAAAAATAAGGTTTCATAATATCCATTATTTCTTCATATTTTAACCACCATAAATTATAACTATATTTCCTATTTCCTTCACCTTCCACGGTTTGTGTAACTATTATAAGTATATTTCCTTCACCTTCCAAGGTTTGTGCAACTATTAGTGTTGTTTAAATAATATAAAAGTATACAAATTAATGATAACTATATTTCCTATTTCCTTCACCTTCCACGTTTTGTGTAACTATTATAAGTATATTTTCTTCACCTTCCATGGTTTGTTCAAGTATTAAAGTGTTGTTTAAATAATATAAAAGTATACAAATTACTTATATATTTTTATAATGAAAATAAAACCAAAACTCTTAATATTAAAGAAAATATTTGTTGGGGTTTTTATTAAAATATTTTATTTTTTTAAGTTTGTACTCTTCACTTCATTTTATAAGCATTTTGCCAAAATGTTGTATAACTATTTTATGTTTTGGTTTTTTAGTTGGAATTTGACGATTTAAATTTGCACGAAATCATAATTGTTTGATGTTTAAATTGCATTTTTGAATGAAGAAATGGATTGAACATGTTGAAAAACTTCGAGGCACCCAAATTATACAGAAATAACCACTCATATTTGCAAATCCAACAATTACTCGCTGGATTTTGAGCAAATATTGTCGGAAAAATATCTCCGGAAAAGAACCAAAATATAGAACGTTTAACTTATGGCTTTTGACACGACCAATCAATTGCAAAGAGGGATTTGAGCCATGATCGATCAATATCATACGTATGATAGAACCTTGACCATTGCCTCACACTACTCGTTATAGCTTGTAATGGATGATGATCAAATGTGGACCATAAAAACAAGCAATTAAGGGGGAAATTAGCTTGGTACTCTTAGAATTGCTATGCAAACGCTCCAAATCTTAGATGGAAAACACAATTAACACAAATAGGTAACAATGAGATTGACTATACAAGCTTTAAAATCAAGTCTACTTACCAATAACTTGGAGCAAATATTGATTTTCGAAATTTCACTCCTTTTAAGCTTAGAGAGAAGCATTACAACAGACCTAAAAGGTCAGGCACCAAAAGTAGCATGATTACATGAATGATTAAGAACCACAAAAAAATTACTTGCATAAGTGAAATTCCCTTGAGGGATGAACCAATCTTAGTTCAGAAAATAATTAAAAACCAAGAAACTTGATTAAGTTGCACTCAATGTTCTCCTCAGTTTCTTTATTTTCTATTCACCAAAGCTCCCCTCAACACAAATGTGAGTGGTGAGATTTCTGTAAATTACTAACATAAAACAAAGCAAAATGAAACTTACAAGTGCACATACTTAATTACCAAACAAATACGGTTTAGGTACTAATCCATCTCCATCTGTGAAGCATAGTTGCTAAAAATAGCTTTGGCATGCACACAACATCTACAAACTCTCAAAATAGCTTTTGCATGCACACAACATCTACAAACTCTCAAAATAGCTTGGGCATGCACACATCTAGTGGATATAACCTGTACCGTTCACACGCATGAAGGGTTCATATGTTCATATGAAGGGTGTCATCTCGACATGCATACGTTGATGTCTCATATTCCTTTCCACGTCTTCGTACCCAAAATTTATTTTTCGTGTTTATCATGGATGATAAAGTTGTTGTCTTTTTCTTTAACGAATAGTTTTTTTTTAACTAAAAGATGGTCATGTTTACTGATTTTCCTTTAAGGGGTGCCACTAGCAGTTGAAGTATAGATGATTTAGGTGGTCAATCCCGCAATGTGACTTGAATGCTTGGTTTCTAAAGCATATTCCGACTTTGGGTGATTAACAAGTAAATTTATGTATTAAATTTCATTCGGGACAATAGTGCCTAATATTAATAAATAATAATAATAATAAAATAATTTAATTTTGAATTAATTTAGACATGCACATAAGTATTAAATTAGATGTATACGATTACATAAAGATTCACAGGCCTTAAGACTTGTAATCAAGCTTTGATACCATATCTAATGGTTCATCTAGCCATTTTAACTCTATTACATGAAATCAATAAAGTGGATATAAAATACATAATTTATAATTGTAAACTCGAAAAAAACAAGGAAATTATTTTTATTAATTGATAATTCACATGACATAAGTGTGGTGAGGAGCTTACCTGAGAGTGTAGAATGCGATTACTTACAACACATGTGAGTGTAGAACATAAGTGCTCCAAACTTGGATCCTACTGACCGCAACAAAGTGTGGGGGAGTACTCTCCTCCCAACCAACCCCTTAGTCATCACGATTGAGAACCCCAGAGCCTTCAATCAACTACCTATGTTAGCTTCCAATCCTTTTCCTCAACTTGCCCAAGCCAAAGATGTCAAACTTTATTCTCCACCTTCATTATATAAAATTCTTCTTACCCATTCATACAACAAGTTCCATGCATAAGTTGCACTTGTCATTAAATAATTAATCATGCATTTTTAACCTTTCTTAATTTAGCTTTCCATAAATTTATCTTTTCTTATTTCCTTTTTTATTCTATTAATAAATCAATTCCTTATTTATTTATTTTAATCTTTTACTCTATTTATTATTATTTTTACTTTCTATTTTTATACAATTTAAATATTTTTTTATTATTATTATTTAATAATATAGGGCATTACACCTATGGTTGGGTGTCGATGATGCAACATCGCCTATGGTGAAACGAACACTCTAACATTTCGTACAGTTGAATGTGTTTCATTTGGGTTCAGTTAGGACATGTCAGATAGACATATTTCGGGTGATACAAGTGGTTGATGGTCATGCCCAACTAGCAAGGTCACATTGGTTACATGTGGCGACTAGGCTTCCCGAGTGGTATGGGACGTGTAAGTTTTAAACCTTTGAAGTGAAACAATGCATAGAGATTCTTAAGCAAAATAGAAAGTACAAAAATGACATACACACAGTACACAAAGATTTACCCTAGAAACCCTTAACCAGGAAAACCAACAAACCTTAGAGCCCCACCTCTCTCTTTCTCCTTGTTTTAAATTTCACCATTAACAATACAATATAGGTATTACGTCACATCCAAAACCCTTATCCATTAACATGGATTAGATTACAACCATGATTCTTAATCGAGATTATATTACAACGGGATGAAAAACCATTGGCCGCAAAACACAAAACATGCCATGTTCAAATGTGGAAATTGTGGAAGTGTCTCTTCTCCAATGACATGCCTTTCCTTGGATGAACTGATGGGGCCATGCTAATGAAGACATCAGCAATTCAAGTCATTGATAATGTAAGGACCTAGCTTGATATGACATTGACAATGCCATGATGGAGGGCACATTGGGCATACTAGTCAAGTTGCACAACGAGTCCATATGTTTTGGAAGCCTTGGTGATCGAATCATGGTGATTTGTGAGACGGTTAGGATGGTGTACTAGCATGTAGGATAAGAGAACCAAGGATATCTTGTTGAGTGGGATGGATGATCAATGAGATGCCACATAGTGGGCTTTGAAGGAGGATAACGTGACTTGGCAACGAGATACATTGTGTGTCTTGTCCATGACAAACCAACTGTGTTGATAAGTATATCGAAGATATGTGAATGCTTAATGAAGGAGGGACATGATATTACCTGACTGTCATGTGTAGGCTTAGATGGATGATAACATGGTTGAACATTGGACAGTCGGTTGTTCATGTATGCTTAGCTCATAGAAGGCGGCGATAGGTTTCCCATGGTTAGGTAGAGATGATGTAGCATTGCCTATGGTGAAATGAGTACTCTAACATTCCACATAGTTGAAGGTTCCTATCTTGGTTTTGGTCAGGACATGTTGGTTATGTATATTTCGAGTGATATAAGTAGTTGATGGTCATGCCCAACTAGTAAGGTCATCTCGGTGATGCCTAGTGACTATGCTTCTTGAGTGGTATGCGATGCTCAAGTGGGACAAAATTCTAGCCTCATGACAACTGGAGTCATTTACACACCCTATATTATGAGTAGATCCATTTCAAATGTAATAATTCTCACAAGTATGGACATTTCAGAAAGAGATACCCTATAACCCAAGAAATCCATCCCCCCCCAAAAGTAGTCTCTAAATCCATCCAAGGAAATAGATTAGTAATCTTTCAAGTAGGTATCTAGAAGGTGTAAGAATCAATAGTCCAAGGGGACACTTGTAATAAAAATATCCCAGTCTAGCCTGTCCATCCCTTTGAACAATAGATTTGAAGTTCTTGAAGATTTAGAGAAAACAAAAAAGAAAAGGGTTGAAGCAGATCCATAGAAGAGCCCTTTAGACCCTAAAGTTGGAGTAGTATCATCTGAGGGCTAAGTTGAACTAGAGACTAACACATCAAATATCACAAAAGAAGTCCCATTTAAGGCAATAATGACAACACCTTTAGAAAAGGAAGCATGAACAAAAGAAGAGGAAGTAGAGGAAGAAAAGGAGGAAGAAGAGGAAGCAACAAAAGATCCAATGGAAGTAGAGGAGGATGCATAGATGGAAGAGGAGGACATAAGGGTGTTGGGATATTCAGACACTTAGGATTTGGTTAAGATCAACTTGGTCTAATGTGCCTTTAGCTAAAAGCGTGTTTCTTTAGTATGCATTTGTAGTTATGTAATTTGATGGTCACGATATGTTCTAGATATAAAGTGATCTGACGACTCATATTATCCTCGATACTAACGACTATATTGATGCGTGGCTTAGCACCTGATTGGTCCCTGATCTCTATCTAAAGAGCATGTAGGTTCATTTGTTGAAGATAGATCGTGATAAACTCTTA
>CBVK0101331681.1:0-14438 GCA_900067695.1 Picea abies
TGTTGCATTAATATATTGCCTCAAGTGCTCGCATTGGCTGGGTCATGGACTGTTTCCCTCTTTGAGGGTTTTAACCACATAATACATTGGTGTACTGATTATTGATCTAGTTGTGTGAGCGGTTTCTTAAGATGTTCATCCTATATGGAAATACCTTGTTTTGTCGAACATGGTATTAAATCCCGTTTGAAGACCGTTCTTGTTGTTGATTGAGATCTTGAACCCGTGTCATTGCATGCATCAAAATACTTCTAGGTTGTACTATTTCTGTGCATTTACATGGTGACAAAAGTATTCCATTGCATTTGAAGTGTTATTTTCAATTCAAAATGTTTTTCATTTCACTCATAAAGGTTTCTGTTTTTCCAAGATATGGCATTTTCCTTCAAATTTGGAGACAAAAATAAGGGGTTTTGGGATAAGCATGCACTTTGAGGAAAAATAGTTAAAAAAAAAACTCTTATGTACAAATTTTTCTTTTGCATTAATATATTCCCTCAAGTGGTTGCATTGGTTGGGTTGTGGATCAGTTCCCTCTTTGAGGATGTTAACCACATAATACATTGGTGTATCGATCTTTGATCTGGTTGTGTAAGCAGTTGCTTAAGGTGTTCATCCTGTGGGGAAATACAATATTTTGTCGAACATGGTATTAGAGCCCATTTGAAGACCTGCCCATGTTGTTGATCGAGATCTTGAACCTGTGTCACGACATGCATCAAAAGACTTCTAGGTTCTACTATTTTTGTGCATTTATAGGGTGACAAAACTTTTCATTGCATGCAAAGTGTTATTTAATTGGAAACGCTTTTCATTTCACTCAAAATAACTTTTGTTTGTCCAAGATACGACCTTGTCAAAATTGGAGGCAAAAACAAGGGTTTTAGGGATAAACATGCGCTTTGAGGCAAAATAGTTTTTTTTTAAAAAGAACCTCCTCCTTTATAACATTTGATATATTTTTTGCATTGGCTCGATTGGTTGGAAGTTACTTTATTTAATAAGAAGTCTTGAGTTCAAGTCCTTTTTATTAAATTAATTTTTGAAAAAGTTCATGCAACTTTGTATTATCTCATAACTTTATTTTAAAATGCATTTCACTTGAATTATAAAAATTAATCACTATAAAGTAACTTTATTGTTATTTTGTAAGTCAGTTGTTTTATAAAAGTGGGTCAAGTAAAAAGTAATTTATTTTTAAAAGTGAGTTTATAGGAAAAGTTAAATAAGGAAGGGATTTTTTTTTACTGTGCAACCTCATTCTACATCTATCAACACATGGCCAACCTCTACTTACCACATGGCTATTTGGTTACCTTTTATGCATTTCTTAAAAAATGTAAATTCAACATCCGAAATATGTTTTCAGTGCATATTTTTTTAAGCTACCTATTTTTTCAGGCCATATTACCTACATATTTTAATATGGCTAGTCCAAGTGATCTTTTGCTTACTAGTACCAACTACTTCTCATGGAAATCCCATATGGAGGATGTACTATAAAGTAAAGGAATGTACCAGATTACCTTGGGAAAATAAAAATCCCCACTAATGCCACAAATATATCCAAATGGGATAATAAAAATGACGAAGCATGTGGATTAATTGAAATGTCTGTCTCTAGTGATTTAAGTTTCACCTTCAAGGAATTGATGATCCAGATGAAGATTGGAGAGAGTTGGATGTTGTATTTAATAAACATAGTGAGATTCGAGTGCACTAGCTGGAAAAACAATTAATTTCTTTAAATCCCAGTGATTTCTCTTGCGTTGAAGACTGATTATCTAAGTTCAAAACACTTAGACTTTTACTTAAAGACTATTAAATAGAAATGAAGGATGGCCTATGTATATATGTTATTATTTCTAAGTCTGGTAGTGCATATTTTGTTTTTGTATCTACTTTTCACTCCACCAAATAAGCTCTATGGCATTCTGACATAGCACCTTCTCTTGAGTCTTTTTGTGATTCTTTGATTAGAGAGCAAGATAAAATCCTGCATCTTGGAGTGATCAACACTACAAGTACATCTAAGAAATCCTTAGTGCCCCAACAAAAAGATAAATCCAAGCATCCAAAGAAGCAACATCCTCACAACAACAAACACAATAAGGATCCCAAACCCTCTCAACCGACTTCTACTCCTAATGGTGACAAAGGACCAAAATAAAAAAGTAAGAAGACTATCAATTGCAATTTTTGTGGGTGAGATGGTCATCTAGAATTTAAATGTTTTAAAAATATGGAGGCATTAGAAGCAACAACAAAGAATCACAACATCAACCTTGATTCTTCTTCTTCCAACTCTTCTTCTCATGGACATGTACTTTCTACTTCTAGTTTTTCCTTCAATGCAACATCTACTTCTTCTTCTAATTAATGGCTTATTGATTGTGGAGCATCTTATCGTATGGCTAAGGATAAAACCATTTTTATACTCTTAATGGATGTAACACCAAACAAATATTTGTTAGTGATGATAGATCTCTTAGTGTTATAGGGTCCGGATTAGTTTAGTTATATGATGGTCATTTTAACAACATATTTTGTGTTCCAAGTCTCTCCTACAACCTTCTATCAGTATATCAAATCACTCATTCAGGTGGAGGTAAAACTATAGAGTTTTCACCCTACCAAGTTATAATCAAGGATTTAAAATATCTTAAGCATGTTCTAAGAGCTGGAATTGTTGATGATATTACCAGGTTGTGCACATTTGACAACTTTGGGTCATCATCTTTTCCAATTGTTTTTATTGCTCATAGCGATGACTTGAGCAAACTTTGGCATGAGCGATTTGGTCATCTAAATGATCGCTCATTGTAGCAATTGTGTAATCAAAACATGGTGACTGGTCTTCCTCTCATTTCTTATAGAGATGGTGTTTGTGATAGTTGTGTTTTCAAAAAACATCATCAAGACAGTTTTGACAAACATGCCTCTTGGCGTGCTTTAGCCCCCTTGAAGCTTGTTCACAGTGATTTGTGTGGTTTTCTTTCTTCTCCTTCTTTCTATGGGTGCAATTACTTCTTAACTTTCATTAATAACTTCTCTAGATGTAATTGGGGTTTATTTATTAAAACTTAGAATGAAGTTTTTGACATGTTTTGGGCCTACAATGCCCTTGTAGAAAAAAAAATTGGACATCAACTGTAGAGGTTAAGAACAAATAATGGAGGCGAATATGTTAGCAACAAATTTACAACTTATTGCACTACACATGGTATTGAAATGCAACATACTCTTCCATATACACCACAACAAAATGGTGTTGTTGAGAGAAAGAATCAAACCTTAAAGGAAATGCCAAATTGTATGATCCAATCTAAGGGATCAAGTCTTCGTTGTTGGGTGGAAGTCGTTAATTGTGCCAATGACATAGTTAATTATACTCCCACAAAGGATTTTAAAAATATAACACTGAAAGAATCATGGACTAAAATTAAGTGAGATGTAAGCTACTTCCGTGTGTTTGGTAGTAAAGCATGGGCTCATATTCCTGATGAGACATGGAAAGCATTATAGCCTAAAAGTAAGAAGGGCATTTTTGTTGGATATTCTGAAGATGTCAAAGGTTATAGAGTTCTTCAACCTCATTCCAATGAAATTATTAATAGAAAATATCTTAAGTTTGATGAAAATCTCTTGGCCTACAAGTTGAATTCGATGTTTGATCCATCTTCAACCTACGAGCCATATTCAATGTTTGTGCCATATTCTCCTCCCAAATTGTATGTTAGAGATCATGTTCTTGTTTCTTCTTCAGATGATGACAATGAGGATGATGAGGACTGTCATATGGGTAGATTATGTGCTTCATTGTATCATGATGAGCCAAAACTGTGGTTGTATTTGAACTCTTGTATTGTATTGGAACACACTTAGATGTTCTATGTATTGGTGGGGGGCTTATGTAGTATCTCTAGACCCCTTGTGGTCGGTCGTGGCATGTCCTTTTAGTCCCCATTTCGATATAGGTATTGCTTTTACGACTCTGGTCGATTTCCCCTTGATGTTGGTAACTCTTCATCATGTCAATCATTTATGATCTGTGTTGGTATGCACCCATCTTGGGATGGGTCTACTAGGAAATGTGATCTATAGGAGATACTAGTGTCTCTTACCCCTTTGTATATGATGTAAAAGTGTTGCTCTTTGTAAAGCTTGTCACATATATGTATAACACACTTACTTTATGCCTAATCATGGATCCTTTTCTTTTGCATTCATCCGACTTTGGCCATCAACTACCATACATGATTCTACATATGCTCACTCAGTTTCAAATTTCTCGAGGCAGTCTCATAGTTCTCAAGGAAATACATGTATCCCAAGGCAATTGTCACATCCTCTTAGGCACATTTGGGCTATTATTACATACATTGACATCCTCTGCACATGCCACATTGAATATTCCAGAGTGCCCTCCTATTTCTTCACTTTTGGAGATGTTTCTTGCATGATTAAAGGGTCGAACCACATGTGTGTGATTTATGACAGTCGTGGGGGTGTTTTTAGAGTTGATTTGACTTGGAGGGGCACTTTCCTTGCCTTGTGGATGATACTTTCTTGATAAAAGGGCTTGGTCTTGCCTTGGAGGTACCTTTTGAACATTTCTTAAGCACATTTGGGGGAGTCATCCACCTGTTAGGTCCTTTATCCACCTTCTCATGAGGTCGTTCCACTTAGAGGAGCTAGATGTTGGTACCTTGTTTCTATGGGAGGCCGCTCCATCATGTTTTGAGGCCTTCTCATTACTTTTTCCTTGGAACGTTGGGCTAGAGAAACAAATCATCCCCCTTCTTTGTGGGACGTCCCCCTCCCATTAGGGTTTTATGTGCAAGTGGCATCATTTGATTATGTTTTCACTTAGTCTCATTATTTGTATTGATAAAAAGTCTTCTTTGTTAGTCTCATAGGCTAATTTTAGGGAGAAAGAATTAATAAAGAATGAGAAGGATGTAGAAGCCTCCTTTATAAATAGAGGCTCTCCTCTAATTCCAAATTGTTGTGAATTGTTGGATATCATTTTAACTACAATTAATAGAAGATCTTCCTTTTGAGGTTTTGGTCTCAATTCTTGGAGCTCTCTCTTTCTTGGTTAATTTCTTGATGCATCAAAGATAAGTGTGAATGTTTCAAGGCATCTACTAGCTAGCAGGATCAATATATTTGAGGAGTTAATTAACTACTTGGAAGGAGGACGTCTAGGGTATTTTCTCTTCCATCCTCCTTTGCTTAGTTTGGTAAGTTCTCAATCTATTGTTTTATTCTTCCTTTGGTTCCTTGGCAAAGGTTTTAGGAAATTTATTCAAGCCACAATTGATCTTGTTGGTGAAGGTTCTTTCCCTTGAGGAATCCCTTCTTGTAGGGACTTTGGTCTTCATATCTTGTCTTGATTAGACAAGGGATTGTTTTTCCCTAGGGTTCTAATCTCTTAGCCTCATCTTTTAGATAAGAATGACCAACTCTTAGAGGGGCATACTGATTGACCCCATAAGCCCTTATTGGATTAAAAAAAAGGCACTTGTCCTATATCCAACAACCAACCCAAAACCCTAAAAATCAAAATTTTATTTTTTGTTGATTATAAGGAAATCTAATGGTGAAAAATAAGATCAAAATATTTATTTGGATTTATTTCATTTTCTAATGTAAAGTTAACGTTTATTTCATTTCCCAGAAAAAATTATCCTAGGGTTCATGCTCAATTGTTGATCTCTAACCCCAAGGAAGAAAAATAGACCTACAAAAAAAATCTTCAAGGCCATATATAATATCTTGTGGGCTGATTTAAGGTGTTTCTCAAATCTAGAAATTAAATTGCAGCAATAAAAATCAGATTTGCTGAAACACTAATGCCAGGGTTTGGTGCTTCAAGGTGTCTTCTTATTTGTACCCAACCTCTACTTCATTTCTATTTTTGTTTTCATGTTTATCTTACATATCTAGAGTTTAATTTGATCTCTAATGTGCTTATAATTGTTTATCTTTTACTTAGAGATCTATTTGGTGAATTCCAAGTGCTAACTTGTGAAACCCTAGTGGGATTCACCATCTAATTTACGAGTTCGTCTTTGGTTAATGCTTACATATCTTTAGAACTTGTTTCTAACACTTGTTTGGTTGTTATTATATAGAATATCTCTTTCCCAAGTGGAAACATCCAATACATCTTGCTCTCTTGCGCTTAATCTTTCTCTTTGATGGTGTTTTCATGATCTAAATCCGAAATTTCTGCATTTTTATTATAAAACAGATTTTGAAATGAAAGGACAACCATAAGCTTGTCCTCTCTTAGCATATAATCAAGTGGTAAACACAATCACACATTTCACCTTTGATTTATGCTAAATGTCTTCACTCTATGTGCCCTGAAGTAGCTTAAAGTGGTTCTAACCTCTTGAATGTTCTATTTGTTGAGACATAGACTTAAATACAAATCTGAAATTGTTAACATAATTTATCATACACATAAAATTTGGCACACACATCCACTAGCTCCTAACCTTTCTTTAAAGTGGATATAATTGTGGTTCGTGCTTTTGTTTCTAGTTGTATATCTTTAGAGCATTGTAATCACTTATTTGGAATCCTTATGCATGGTCTTGTTACATTTGTTGTGCATTCATTAAAGTAAATCTTATGCTTGCATGGTTTTAATTCACTTGAAGAGGTTTACTTTCATTATTTGGGATACCCCCCTTAGCTTCTAAGAGTTGGCCTAAAGTGCAGGGGAAAGTGTACTAAGGTGATAGTGGTGCACTTCCCATCTTGTTTCCCCAGCTAGCACCTATGTTGGGACTTTTCACAAGGGTTCTAGTTTAGGGGGTAACACCTTCAATTGGGTCCATTGAACATGAACCTACACTAGCAACACTGCTTCCTATATGGGTCCATACAACACAAGAAGTAGCTTTCAATCTTATCAATTATGCTACATATCAACGTCATACATGTTCACAGTTCCAATGAGCCTCCTCTCTTTTGGCTCAAGTTTCAGAGGCTCATGATCCATAAAAATTTACAGAATATTATAACCATCCATGTTACTACACATCCATGACTGAAGAATATTTTTCCTTAATGGTGAACGATGGTTGGGATCTTTCCCAAAAGGAAGAAAACATGTTAGATATAAATGGGTATATAGAACTAATTATGCAATAGATGTAAGTGTTGAAAGACAAGAGGCCTAGTTAGTCGCCAAAGGATTCTCTCAAGTTGAAGGAATTGACTATAATGAAACCTTTTCCCCCATAGTTGGGACTTTTCACAAGGGTTCTAGTTTAGGGGGTAACACCTTCAATTGGGTCCATTGAACATGAACCTACACTAGCAACACTGCTTCCTATATGGGTCCATACAACACAAGAAGTAGCTTTCAATCTTATCAATTATGCTACATATCAACGTCATACATGTTCACAGTTCCAATGAGCCTCCTCTCTTTTGGCTCAAGTTTCAGAGGCTCATGATCCATAAAAATTTACAGAATATTATAACCATCCATGTTACTACACATCCATGACTGAAGAATATTTTTCCTTAATGGTGAACGATGGTTGGGATCTTTCCCAAAAGGAAGAAAACATGTTAGATATAAATGGGTATATAGAACTAATTATGCAATAGATGTAAGTGTTGAAAGACAAGAGGCCTAGTTAGTCGCCAAAGGATTCTCTCAAGTTGAAGGAATTGACTATAATGAAACCTTTTCCCCCATAGCCAAAATGAACTCCATCCACCTTGTTTAAGCCCTTGCCGCCTCACATAAATAGGAGGTCCATTAGATGGATGTTAAATATGCCTTCTTGTATGGGGATTTGCAAGAAGGAATCTACATGGAAAGACCTCATGACTATGTTTATAATGAATCCAACGTTGTTTTCTACTTTAAGAAACCTCTCTATGGTCTTAAGCAAGCTCCTCAATATTGGTATGCTAAAATGGATGGATTTCTTCTTGACACTAGCTTTTCTAGATGCCACACTGACCCTAATGTTTATACCAAGAAAGTAGGAAACAATCTCATAGTACTTTTTCTTTATATTGATGACCTTATCCTCACTAGTAATGACCCTAAACTTTTAAACCATGTGAAATCCAACCTTAAGAAGAAATTTAAAATGATAGAATTAGGTTATTTGCATTATTTTCTTGGCCTCCAAGTATTGCAAACAAAGGAATGAATTTCCCTTTCCAAATCTAAGTATGCATTTGACCTTCTTCACCACTTTCAAATGGAATATTGTAAACCAACCCATTCTCCCTTCCAATATGGAGTCAAACTTGTTGCCACTTGTACTATACTTGAAGTAGATGCCACTTTATGCCATCAGTTAGTTGGTAGCCTTTTGTATTTGACTCATACCCACCCTTATATTTCCTTTGTTGTTGGTCTTGTTGCCCAGTATCTACAAACACCCCATGAGAGCCACTAGAAAGAAACATAAAAGATACTTCGGTATATCTAGAGTACAATTTTGTTTGGGATACATTACAGTTTGCGGGGGGCTCCTTTGTTGGTTGGTTTCATTGATTTTGATTGGACAAGTGGCCCTGATGATCGAAAGTCTACTGCAAGTTATGTTTTAATTTTAATTCTAGACTTGTCACCTTGGCTTGAAGAAATAACATGGTCTTGATCTTTCTTTAGTAGAAGCAGAGTATTGAGCAAGGGTCAATGCAAGTCAAGAAGCCTTGTGGCTTCCACAGATCCTTTTAGAGTTTGGATTCTAGCAACAACATCAGACCACACTCTAGTGTGACAATCAAAGTGCCATCAAGCTTTCCAAAGATCCAGTTCAACTTCAACACAACAAACACATTGAGCTACAAATGCACTTCACAAATGCATTCTTGAAGTGATCTTTTTCCCTATAGATGATTAAGTTGTAGATTTTTTCACAAAGACTATTACAAAAGTGAAGTTTTACAAACTTCAATCTATTTTAGGAGTTTAGGAAGTTTTCATTAAGGGGGGATAGGCTCTAATTCCTCCTTCCATCTCCTATTGTGTCACCTTTGTAAATCCTTCATTCATATTCCAAGTTGTTCTTAAGGGGGGATGTTAGGATATTTAGACACTTGGGAGTTGGTTAATATCAACTTGGTCTAATCTTCCTTTAGGTAAAACTATGTTTCTTTACTATGCATCAACATGCATTTGTAGTTATGAATATGACAATAACAATATGTTCTAGACATAAATGGATCTAACATCTCATATTCTTCTTGATACTAATTACTTTTTGATCTGTGGTTTAACATCTTATTAGTCCATGATATCTATTTAAAGGGTATGGAGGGTCACTTGTTGAAGATCAATTGTGATAAACTCTTATTTACAATTTTTTCTTTTGCATTAATATAGTGCCCCATGTGGCTGCGATGTCTAGGGTTGTGGATTTTTTCCCTCTTTGAGGGTTTTAACCATGTAATACAATGGTGTACTGATCTTTGATCTCCTTGTGTAATCATTTTCTTAAGGTGTGATTCATGTGTGGAAATACCATGCTTTTTTGAACAAGGGGATCCTTACCTCTCGCTAAACCATCAATACAACTTGTGCACCAGCATGTAACTTACACATCTCCTTATTTTGTTGAAATCATAAAGAAAGGTTCTTGTACCCTTCCCTGCTAACAAGGGGAAGGAAAAAATTCGAGAATAAAGAGAAATAGAAGTAGAGTCAAATATCTTCATGGATCATCAGTTAACTCTCGACTCTACCCTTTTTAAGAGGGGCATAACTCCTCAAAACAAGTATTTTTGTATTGCTTCTGCATTTTACTATGCAAACAAATTGTAATATTTTATTCTTATACTCAGGAGGAAAGCTCTGTAATATGGATTCATTCTCCATAAATTTTTCATAATCGAGTTGTCCAATTCAACTGCAATTTTTTTTAATACAATCTATAATCATTTCTATTAAAAAATACTATTTTAATGCAATTTTATCTCCTTTCTCATGATGAATCTATGAAATATTATCACTAGCAATTGAAGACTCTTTTTCATGAGCCACATGCACCTTTTCTTCACTCCTTCTGCCACCATTCTAATTTCTTACGAATCCAACCTTCTTGTGTCCTTGTCTACCACATTGATAACTTGTGATGGTATATCCACTTCCTCGACCCCTGTCAACATTTGTACCTCCTCTTCATTTATGACTATTGCATCAATTATATTCATCTCTTACATATGCCTAACCTCTTCCAAAGTTTTATTTTCCTTTTCCTCTTATTTCTCTATCTCTAACATTTTGTTGTCTTCTATCCATCTCCACTTCAACCTTTAAAGCAATATGAAATGCTTCTTCTACATAATGAAAGTGTTGAGTGCTAAGTTCATCTTGAATCATAAATCCCAAACCATATGCATACCTTGATGCTCTCAAATATTCAATTTCATCCAATCTAGAACAAATTCCCAATTTGCATAATTCTTTAATATATTCTTTGACATCCATATCCTTCAACCTCTTTTTATGGACTTGTTGATCTCTGAGAATGTTCAAAGTCTTGTAGATAACATTACAAGGATAAGTCTTTCTTCATTTTTATAGAAGTGGTACTCCTCTTTTATAAATATAATACATAAATGTAGATTATTCATGATAAGGGACCAAGCTTTTTCAAAAACAAATATTCACAATGGTAACTATTATACAAGATTGCAAAAGAGTAAAAAGAGGAATCTCATAGTGCATAATTTCCATCATAGTATGAAGTAAAATAGGACATGTCATTTGGCAAGATGAAAGTTAAGGACAACATACGTAGAGAACTTAACATGATCTTTCAATCAAATCTAATAAGGGATTTGATAGACACACCCTTGAAATCTCATGCTTAAAACTCAAAGTTTGAGATAACACTAGCTATGTGCCCTGAATAGTTCTATGGAATCTTTAAATATTCAAATGTTTAAAAGAGTTTATAATATCCAAAAAATGAAATGCATTCATCTTAATGGATTGGGATGAGTCTCCCATAGAACATGTAATAGATGAAAATACCTGGAATAAAAGAGAAGACGAAGTTAGGAATCGATCTTTGATATTCACTGCCTATGAAAAATAATGGTTGGATCACTACTAACTAAGAGGAATAGAAGAAGGTAAAAGCTTAATGAAATGGTTACTCTACTTACTATGTTGGAAAAAATCTTCGTTGATTGCTTACCAAAATTTTCTTTATATGATGTCTAGTTGGAGGTACCCTGATGGTTGTAATTGCTTCTTGAGACTCAGGATCAGTTATTCTAAACAAAGCATTCTTTAACCATTGTTCAATATACTCTCGCATTGGTGCAACCATTAACTTGTGCATGATATTGAGATCGAACAACTCATCTTCGATATCCTTTCATTCAAAACCTAATTAATGGATTATATCCACATGATCTTCATTTTTGTTAACATAGTGGATTAACCATTTTTCAACTTCTTCTTGCGAAAATTCAATCAGGTCGTTAAATTCATTGGCCCATGAAATTTTGAGAGCATCCAAATATTCTCGAATATGATCCTTTGTAAGAAATATAGTGTTCATTATTAAATGTGGACCCTCCAACTCCTTTGTTACATCAACAAGTTTGAAAAATAAGTCACTTATTTTTTAATTAATGGCATCACATTCACCAATCATTTCTCGTAAACATTTAATTCTTCTTGACCATCATGCATCTATTTGTTTGAGCTGAAATTTCGATGGAATATTATGTTCCCTCCTATGGGCATCATTCATACTTGATATTCTATCACTAAAAGTGTTGACAACTTCCTTGTAGAAATATTCATCATTTTCTAACTCTTTTTGAAGATATTCTTTAAGATTTAGAATCCTTGCTGAAATACTAGTTGAACTAATATCCAATTCCTAGTCGTCAAGGATTAGAGTAACCCTTTTGTTTATATAATCTGCAACATATTTTTTGATGGATATAAGTAAACTTGAAGGTCATTTCAATTTTGAACTTGATTTTGGTACATCTTCAGAAATATCAAGAGGCTTAACAATATATATTGGTTTAGCAAAGAATGGCTTAGGAATCAAAGCATATTCTAATTCCTTTATTCTTTTCTTTAGCATTACATTCTCCTTTTCTTGTTCACTATTGGAATACTTCAAAGCATCCCCCATGGCCTGATGGAACTATAGAACTTAAGAGGGTTTTACCGCTACTATGTCTATTTCAGAGTTCCACTTATCTGCGACCTTTTTGTTCTTCAGGTTGACCTTTTCGATTTGTAATTTTTAAAAACTTTGGTTAAATGCATCATGATGCAAAGTAACATATTCTTCTTTAAAAACTTTTGGATCATCACAAGCCAATTCTTTAGCTACCATTCTACTTTCAATTAACTATTTTTCTACCCAATCAGGTACTCTAGAAATAGTATCAACCTCCATTTATTCATAACTAATTTCACATTCTCTAACCCCTTGGTTTTGTTTTTCAACAATATCCCTTTTCCTTTTTGACCTTCCTGAAACTACATGTAATTTTTCAATAGATTTTTTAGGAGGATCTTTGTCTCCTCCATCATGAGCATCCAAAAAGGCATTTGCTTCAGGACCCTTGCGCATCTTATTGGGCATGGGAAGTCACAACATTTTTTTGAAAACAGTCAGTGTAAGAGGGACTGGTGTTTTTTCTTCTAGTTGAATTATCCTCTGCTCAACGTTGAATTTGTCGATGCACCATAAAACTAGTTCCTTGAAAGTCCAATTTTTTTTCAATCTTTCATCCTCCAATGAAAGTCCTGAATACCACTTATAAGCCTCATATCATTGAAACTCATGATCTTCACATCCAAGGGTGTTGATTGTATCTCCGTAATATTTCTCTTTTCTCGTACTCGACATGCTTTCTTAGATAATTTTAGTGAATAGGTTACGGTCCTGTTAAGGTAATGTCTCTTTTAATGAAGATAGAAGTGTTACTAAATTCACTACAGATCTGTTGTAATACCATATCCCGAGTAGTTTAGTTTATTAATATTAATTACCACTTGGATTTGAATTTATAATGGATATTTTATGAAAATTGCATCAGATTAATAATAGTAACAATCCAAACATTCAATGGCTAAAGTGGTAGTGGAATTTCAAATGCTCTCAAAAGGAGTTCTTATGTGTCGAGATTCATGGAAATTGACTAAGTATGAAAGGTGCATAATGAGTGATGCAGAGGTAAAAAAGGAGAATGCAAAAATGTGGGTTGTAGGAGATCAAGGAATGAAGTGATCTTCTTGCATCTGCATTTGTAAAATTGAATAATTGTTAATGTAGGTTCTTTTTGGATGTTGCGGAAATGAGGTTCATTTTTGTAACATATCTAGCCCCCAGCTAGTTCACGTCACTGTTAAAATGACCCAGTTAAAATTTTTGAAACCAAATCTATATGTAGAAATAACACACAACATGACATTCAAACTCATGCAACTGTCTATGCTACTTAAAAATGTAATTATAACTATTGTAACTACACACAACAACAACTAAAAAACATACAACATCATGCAACCACATAAATAGATATATGAATCCATCTTTTTTCTCACATCAAGCAACACTTGTTGGCAGGGCTTGCAGTTTGCATAGGGCAGTTTACACAGTAGGGCAGTTTGCACAATTTGCACAGGGCTTGGTTTTGTTATTAATGTCAAACTTTAAAATGCCAAAGGGGGATTTTGTTGGTCAGTTTTCACAGGCATCGTGGATCAGTTTTCACAGGCACAGTGGTTCCTAATTTGGAGATCAACATGTCTCTCGACATGCCGAAACGTGAAATGCCGAAATGTGAAACGCCGAAATACCTGTTTGTAGTCACTGCCATTAGTCATGTGAGAAGGAGGAGCTAGCACCAAGTTAAAGCATTTCATCACAGAAATGCTGAAATGATGAAATTGCGAAATGCAAAAGATCAGAGCATGTCAAAGACTCCATTTCGGAGTTTCGTAGACCGGGAAATCAAAGATCAAAGGAACTTTAACCTTTGAAGTAGAGAACCTCGAAATCCCAAAACAGACACATCAACAAACCACGTCAGCAAACCACGTCAGCTAAGGACATGTGGCACAATCAGGCAATGACAAGTGTCAAGCTGATTCAACATTTCAGGCACATGTAAGTCAGGAATCAGAGTGACATGTGGCAGCTATTCGGCACGTGTCAATCCACGTGTGATGTCAGCAAGTTTATGTCACATCGGAACTTTCTATTTCGAGGTTTTACATAGCAAGCAGAAACTCCACCATCACAAAGTCTCGAACTCCGAAATGCCGAAAGGGACTATTGTGAGTCTCGAAAACCCGAAAGGGACTATTGTGAGTCTCGAAAACCCGAAAGGAAAAACTCCGAAATCCCGTCAAATGTCCATCTCAGTGGGTTATGTGAACTGTCCGATCACTTCGGAGATTT
>CBVK0101331682.1:0-11727 GCA_900067695.1 Picea abies
TCTAGCAATTTTGGTAATTTACTATTTTTAGCAATTTTTTGGGTCCTAAAATTTTCGGAGTTGTTTTGAGGCTCAAAATGACATTTTTTGGGAAATTTTTTTTGAAATATGGAAGTTCCTTTGATATTTACCCTAAAATGAATCTCCTTGACGATATCTTTCCAATGGGCTATCATGCACCTAAAACGGAGATCGTATGAAAAAGTTACGACCCCGGGAGGTTGATGTACTAACTTACCCAAATGGGGCCCACGTGACTTTTGGCGCTTCATCTCCTAGGGTTAGGTTTTTGGATGTCTAGGGTTTTTGTAATTCCTATTTATTGTAAAAATTCATTTATATCCTCATTGTAATCATCTTCTTGCGAATGAGCTCAATCGACACATCTCTTCTCAGAGATAAGCTGCCACCATTCGAGAAAGCCTGTTTCCATTACATTTTACAGTTTTAGCTTATTTCCTTATTGAATAAAAAACACGTTTTACTATATCTCTTTTATTTTGTATTAAGCACCTATTAATAATATGTATTCATTTCATTCTTCTCATAAAATATGGATCAACAATTGTAATTGTTTTTTGTATCTTCTTGTGTCTTCTTGGAATTGGAAGACAAATTTTTCCAAGTGTTTGTATCTTCTTGTGTCTTCTTGGAATTGGAAGACAAATTTTTCCAAGTGTAATTGGAATTGGAATTTGAATTGGAATTATTAGATGTGTCTTGTTTTGTAATACAAACAAATTTCTCTACTGGGTTGTGCATTATTACATAATATAGAGGGAAAATTGTGGTGGGTGTTTGGAATCCAATTTTTATCTTTAAACATAGGGAACCACTGGATTCGAGAAAGAAAGTCCTCAAGAAAAAATAAACCGATCAAAAAGGTAGAAGAATAAAGATAAAAAGAAAATTTACGTATGTCAAAGCATAGGATTTCAGAAGAGGGAAATCCAATTTATAGTGGAATATATGCCACTATTGTTTCTCCTCCATCACCAGAAGAAAAGCGCAAGAGTTCATTAGAGAGAAATTCAAACAATATCTCATCAATAATTTTTTTTGTGGATGACCAGATTATGGAGGATTTTCTTGGAGTTGATGATACAATGGATGAAATTAGAGAACAAACTAGTATACAACATTGTGGTGAAGAAGGTCTTGTGGTGCAATGTATTGTTGGAGAGTCAAATGTTCCAGAAAATAGAAAATGATTGAAGGGGAAAGAACTGCAACATTGTTAACTCCACTTGTTAACTCCACAAGAGAGAGGTCAAGAGTGCCAGAATAGGGGTTCCCTGAAACATTGAAAGGATTACCTTTGTGATCCTTAAGGCCCTTCCCCATGTCAAATATTGGTGGGAAAATTACTAGGAGAGACATGAAGGAGACAAGTCTACAATATTCAAGACAAAACTGACTTGGGCAGGTTTTTTTGATGCCCTTAGTGAGGAATATTACCAAGTTGGAAGCTATGATGAATAACACATGAGATAGAAAACCAAGGATTAGGAGAGAGACTAGACAGTGTTGGAGTACACTAATATCTTCCATACCTTACACTCAAAGATGGGTATCAGAGACTCCAAGAGACACCTGGTTTAAAAGTACCATATATTGGCTCCCTTGTGTGCTTCTTTCCTAACACTAGGGGGTTAAGTTGATGAACCATGGTTCATCCAAAGTTGACCAAAAAAACCCCATGGCATTGACATATTAATATTCAGTATAGGATCAAACAAGGTCTTACCTAATATGTAGAATCACATATACCATTTGGTCTTGTGTCTAAGATGAAGGGATAAAGTATACCAGGAAGTCACTTGGGATAGAATTCATACATTTGGTCATATTTCATTAACATATTAACAACATACATCATTAACACATTCATCCATTGAACTCATAATCAACACAACCATTGACAGTAATAAAAAAAACTTTATATTATTTCTATTTAAATAGTAACATGCATACATCAAGAGAGACGTAAAGAAATAGGAATAGCACCCTTCACTCTAATACATTCTATCAGTGATGCATTACACTGCACCATGTGTTGTCTATCATATTTTGCACATAATACTAGACTGACTCCATTACAAAATATTTACAAATATATTCCCAACACATGCAAAACTATTACACAAACTCCCAACATGACTCATGCAACAACCCAAAATGATATCACCTCTACTCCAGATCTCAAACTCTTTAAACTCTCCTATGTGTCTTCCTTGCTCCTTTTTTCTGCTATTCTCATTCTCTAAATTCATTGTTCAATCACATTAAATATTTAACTTGCATGATGTATCAATGATCCAAACTGGATCTTGGAAAATACTTGTAAATATTGTAAATAATTTTTTTTTGTTTTATTTCATTTTATTTTGTCTCTTTGAAAAATGGGAATGTGAAACAAAAAAATATGATGATTGGCCTTCTAAAAGAAGTCCATTAAAAACAATGAGGGTTGTAGTGAATAAGGGAACGAAGGGAGACACAAGAAGAAAGAGGGAAGGAAAATAACAAATATTAAAATATGGAAGAGTGTATCCTGGTTGAGGTTGAGTGGATGGAAGAGTTAATGTGACTGTTCACTCTAAGGGAAGGTGTCTCTTAGACATGGTGTTGGGTTATTTTGACCCACTCTTGCATGGATCTCATTCTTCTTAACACTGGGGAGTTTTATACCCATGGTTCATCAAGAGTTGTCCAACAAAAACCCCAAAACATCGGCATATCAATCCTCAACCAAGGATGAGGAAGGTCTCACTAGAGGTGAAAATGGGATCAAAGCGACATTAAGGTATTGTGATAGGGATTAAGGTTTAAAAACCTATGAAAAAATAATCAAATCGGAATCCATATAGCTTATGTTTGATTAACTATGAGGAAAAAGAATTAAAACGATACACACTCATGTTCAACTTATACATAATAGAGATAGAATGTATCATAACTGATGTATTTTTATTACTATAATAATTTCATCATATCTAATATATACATTGCACAGGATAAACACATATGATAGCCATAGAAATTCATATATTTTCTATATAACCTCTCAGAATTACAACATGTTGCAAAATGCACCTTTTCTCAAAACTAAGACATAGATTAGAAACATAACTATATTCAAAGAATTAAAATAATACAATAGGATCATGGTGAGCTTGACACTGATAACTATGCTAACTCAGAAAAACTCTATAATTGGCCAACTAGCTACCTCTATTTATGATGTTAGGTATTCCTTTTATAGTTTTCTCTACTGGGGAGCACTATCTCTTTCTATTATACTCCACTTGATTTTCTAATACAACTTCCTCACATTCTTCTAGTATCTCCCAATGCTCCACGTAGACTACCTACATCAAGGGGAGTTTTAATTGTTTGGCCAACTCGTCCTTTGGCCTTCCCACGTCTTGGTATGTTTTTGTAAGTAATCATTAGGGGATATTTCCCAATGATTTCTTTCTTGATTCCAGTGGGAATCCTTTTTTCTTCTACCACACTTGACAACACTTAGACTGGAAGACACTTGGTATTCTTTAAGCATGGTGTGCGATTGAAAAAACTTGGTCTGCTGTGCACTTTATGCCATTCCTTACAAATTTCCTTAGGTGCATGCAAAATTATGGAATGAGCATGAAAGAATTGATTTGTATGCATGCATAAAAGTAAGCACAATCATTTGGCTTCCAACAGAGCCCCACCACTATTATCTGGCTCATTCTTGATCCAAGTTTTGAAGTTTTGAGGGAAGATAGTTGGAGTAAAATCTTTCTCATATTTAGTTTAAGAAAATTTTTCTTGCTATAAGTTGCTTGATCTGGAACCTATGTTGGTGCATGTGGAGGTGTATGAGGGACCTGTTGAAAGGTCTCCATCAATGCCCAACTACGGAAAAGGAGTTTGGGTTCCTCAAGAGAGAGAATCATTTTTTCACTTATTTGTTTGTTATGTTTTGACCAAGTTGAGGATAGAGCCTTAATCGTTCTTCTTCTAGGGGATTGAGCGTCCTTGGTGAGATGTGAGAAGGGGAGTAGATGAAATAAGTTTTTATGGATATAAATCATTCTACCTCGCTATTATTGGGGGAATACCCATGGAAATGGATACAAGCAAGTCTGTTACTGAGCCATTGAAGGGGAACCTTCCAATCAACAAAGGGAATGAAGAATAATAGTTGTTTATTCAAGTACGATACAAGTTGGAGGGAACTGGGATTGGCATAGTTGATATTGGGTAGAAACGAAAAAGGAGGGAGTGTAGCCAATAAAATGGTAACATCCTGATAGTCAACATAACTCTGGAAGGGTTGAAAATGGATTTTATCGAGCAAACTGGAAATAGAAATGGAAGGACTGTTTACTAGGTCGATCCATGAAAGGGGAGTGGGAACTCCTAAAGAAAGTCAAAGGATGTGGAAAAATATTTGAGAGAGAGCATCGAAGGGAGGATATATATAGAGGATATATGGTGGGGAATGTGAGGAAGGAGGGAAAAAACACCTTAATGAAGGGAATGGATTGAAGGACACATAGGAAGTGATAGTAAAATGAGACTATCAAGGAGATGGATATTCTAGATCGGCCCTACTAGAGAGGGTTATTGGAGAATGGGGTGTTACACTTCAGTGAGTACTTATGGCATGGGTGAATTGCCCAACTTGGATTACTTTTTCCTTTCAATGATTTTAATCACCAGGAGACTTTTCAAAGACCCTCATGAATTGTCATACCAGACATGTACCTTGTAGATATGTTAGATCGATAGTTGGATAAGGAGATATGAAAATATGTTGGAAATATCATGCACCCTTGTCGATATGATTGATTTATGTTAAGGCAGTATTGTCCAAAAATGTAATGTATGCTAACTATAGTAGATGCTACTTGTTGTAAACCCTATGCTAAGCCTAATCTATAAATTTAAAATCTAGAATAAAGTTAAATTGTGGTTGTCCCCTAAGGGTTGTAGTATACCTTTAACCTACTCCCATTAATAAGACCCTGGAGTGGTCTTCCTTGTAAAGTTTTCAACTTGGAAGAACTTTCTTTAGTGATGTATACTAGCTAAAATAGACCCATCCACCACATGTGTAACTTATGAGGATTTTATAAATATTTGTTGTCATATGATAAAAAAAAAATATCATGGATGAAGGATTTTCTAAAACATGTTACGGTCATCAGGGGCCTTCTGTGTGTCCTTCTCAACCATCTAGACAAATTCTTTCATTATGTAGTCTTCCTCAAGTTCCATAAGCTCATAAAGCCTATGTTGGAGGGCCTGATCATCTATTATTTGAGTTGCAAGGGAGACCTTGAGGATTGGAACAAAAAATTATAGTGGTATGATCACTTATTTATTGTAGACTAGTCAAAATAGTGTGTGCTTCATCAGTGTTTTTCATGTAGTTTGATAATCCCATAGGATGATGGGGATGTGTTGGTCTCACTTATCACACAAAAAATTAAACACTTTCGAGAGAGAATGTTCTAAATTTGTTTTGAAGGACTCCACTATGTCATTGGCTTGTGGGTGACAAGCGATACTCTTTTAATGATGGACCATGGATTCTTAGGTAAGATGTTGAATAGTGTCATTCACAAAGTGTGACCCCTAATCACTCATCGACACCTTTGGACAGCTGAAGCGGGTGATGATGTTCTAAAAAACAAAGTGCATTGTTTTTTCTATTATACAATCCTTAACTAGTGTTTCCTCGGCTCACCTGGTGAGGCATTTGGTGGCGTTGATGATGTAGCGTGCCCTTGTGTGATGTGCAGGAGGATTGATGGGCCCAACAAATTATATTGGCCACTTTTCAAAGGGATCAAGTGAAATCATCAGGAACAACGAGAGCTCATATTTGCGACAGGGATCTCCCACACATTGACATATGCTACAATGTTTGCAATAGTATTTAGAGTCTATGAAGAGAGAGAGAGAGACACACCAAATCCCTACGCATAGGACCTTATGTGTGGTAGCCTTACCAACATTGTGGCCTCCAACAAAACCTTCATGTGATTCATAGAAGAGGGAGTTTCATTCATGTTCTAAAGCACATTATCGTAGGATTCCATCTATGCCCAACTTATACAATTGTCCAACAATCAACATTGTGGGTCACTAGTTTTCTTCATTGCATAGGAGTATATTTAGAAGGAGCTTGGAAAGTGGTGTGAAGTTCCATTATTTCTACCAATTGATTAGGTACATATTCAATCTGGAAGAGATGTGCATCTGGGAGTTCATCATCAAGGTTCGTAACATGTTCCACAGTCTAAATCTGCGATAAATTATCTAGTCCAACATTATGTTTTTCAGGATTAAGCACAACCTTGAAGTGAAATTCTTGAAAAAAAGAAACCATTGATATATTTGACTACCCAACAATAATTTTTTGGTTAAATACTTAAGGGAAAAATGATTAGTGAGTAATTTTAAAGTGGACACCAATAAGTAGTGGTGACATTTTTTCAAGGCATATACCATGGATAGGCCCTTACACTTAGTTGTAGTGTAATTCTATTTGGCATCAAAAAACTTTTGGCTACCAAAATATACCTGATGATCAATATTATAATCCACTGGTTGTGACAAAATGATGCCCAGTGCAATGTACAAATCATTGACATGGACATGGAAGATCTTTGATCAATCAGGGAAAATTCAAATGGATGCAGTGACTGGCCTTCCTTTAAGGGTGTCCAAGGCTTGCTGGAATTACATGTTCCATTCATATTTGATATCCTTTTGCAAAACAATTTCAAATGGAGTTGCAATCTGATAAAAGTTATGGATAAAACACCTGTAGTATTCTATGTGTCCCATTGTTATGAGAATTTGTTGAGCTGAAGTGGGGGCCACCATATCCAAGATGGTTGTAATCTTACTGGTGTCCATGAGAAATCTATCTTTTCACACAACGTAGCCGATAACTATATGAAAGGTTGTACACAACATTCATTTTTTTATATTCAAAGAGATATATAGCTAGCATCATTGATCCAGCATTAGTCATAGAGATGGCATCTGTTCTTTTAATAGAATGAAAACCATCCAATCTTCCAAGTATACTTCAAGAATTGTTTGGATAAATTCCTTGAAGGTTGAGACAACTATCCAAGAAAACACTGGAAGAGAATTCTTTAAGCTAAAGGGCATGACTATGTAGGAAAATGATCCCCATTTGGTCCCAAAGGTGGTTTTATCTTGATCTTCATCTGTGATCCGAACTTGATGATACCCTATGAATCCATCTGTGAATGAGTATGCTTCCTGACCACCAACATTTTCTAGCACCTCTTCCGTGAAGGATGTCGGGAATGGATCATGGACACATGATGCATTCAGACTCCTCAGATCGACACAAATGCAAATTTCCTTGGTATTTTTAGGTTGCATGATCATAGGGATAATCCAATTAGATTCCTCTAGAGGGAGAATGATCCATGCATCCAACATTTGGTCTAGTTATTTGCGCACCTTTTCTTTTTACTTAGGATTTAAGAGAGAAGGTCTTCTCTTGACTGGTTTGGCATCAGGTTTGATTTGGATCTTCATGGATCCCAATGATCTTGCAATTCCCTTCATCTCTAAAAAGCTTCAAGGAAACAAGTCCTCATATTATTTAAGGAGGTCAACAACCTAAGAGACCATCTCCTTATCCCAATAATCTCCAATAATGGCCATCTTGGGTGCTTCTTGAGTGATAATATTGTGTTTATTGGTTTTTAATGGGCCATTACTGTTAGGTTTCATCATCTCTGTTGCCTTTCCCTTTAGTGAGTTTTATCCTTCAAACTCTTTGTTCTAGATGCCATGGGGATCCTCATCATTAATATTCTCTAGATCAATATTCCAACAATGAATTGCTTCTTTCAATTTTTCCATTGGTTGATGGTACGAGAAGACCACCCTAGGCGTTGTGTCCTTTGGTTTCCGATGGAAAATAAAGTATTTAATTCGGAAAAGTGCTTCTCTATGAACTTGATTTTCTATGGTGAATAAGAAGGTTGAAATAAATTGGGAAATCATATGGGTCCACTCACTCGTTCACCTCCTGATTTCCTCATGAATGTACCAGCTTCTAGGAATCATGTCCATTGTGTGGAAAAAACTATAAACCCATTGGGATTGAGGGATATTTTTAGAGATCCAATTCCATTCATAGAATGAAATATGTTCCTGAGGGTCCTTAGTGCCCTTATATAAATTTTCTAGCTAAAAATTAGGGATAGGATAGAATCAAACTTTTATGAACTCGACTACATGCGCCCATCTCTAAATATTTGTTCGATGAATCGCCCACCATTGCACAAGGGTACCTCAAACTATTGCATCCATGGGTTGATGTCTCGGTTCTGTTGGAACGTTTCTCTCCATATGTAGGAGGGAGGTCTCCATCGACACTGTGCCATCAAACCCTGAGGAATTAGTATGTTTAGAATTAATCCATCGCACTGGTTTTTTTATTCTTATGCATATACACATGTAAACTTTGTAGAGATTGTTTTTCCACCTCTCCATGGAATCCTTTGAATATATGCCATAATATTTGACACTTCTCCCACTTAACTCACCATATTTGGTGGGGTTGATGTAGTCCTCCCTATGCCTCGTGACATCGTAAATATTTTCGATTACTGAGGTCTACATGTACTCATCCATGGGCTCATTGTACCAATCTTCATCATATGGATCTAATGATGTGACCATACACAAGGTGTTAGTTTCAGAGGACATTTTCCTCTTCTTGAAATTTAACATCACATTATTGTCAAAGGACCATTCAATCCCTAGTAGTGTAGGGTATGGATTAAATTCATCCATTGATCCAGATGGGTCTTGGTGTCCCTCCACCTTTTCCACTGAATCACCATTTTGAGCCTGTGGTCTTGGTGTCCCTCCACCTTTTCCACTGAATCACCATTTTGAGCCTGTGGTTTTGATAAACCATGATATTCACCCTTTTGATGGGGAATGGAATGTAATGTCATCTTCAATTGTTAATTAAGGACATCATGCAATAATTTCCTAGTGGTCTTATGTGCATGCCTACAACATAGCATTAACACACCGGATCCCATTAGAAATCCATAGTTAAGCATGCTCAGGCTAGATTAGTACTCGGATGGGTCACCTTGCAAGAAGTCCCTATGTTTTACATGCCTGTGGAATTTATAAACTTAGTCCAATTTATCCCACATGCATCATGGGAATTGTTCTCCTCTCACTCTCTCATATTTAACTAAGGTGAAGGAGGCCCTTTAAGGAGGAAATGGAGCATGATGTAAATCTTTCTTTGAATGAAGTGTAGCCAACATCTCTTTATTTTCAAAGATTAGCTACCCCATTCTGCTATTTTTTGTCCTACAGTGTTTTTCTCTCTCTTGTTCATTAATATAAGTTGGGTTTCACTATATCAGTGTTTTTCTCTCTCTTGTTCATTAATATAAGTTGGGTTTCACTATATTTCTTTGTTCTTCACATTATCTCTAGGTATTTCCTTATTATATATCAGTTATATTTTTGTCTTCATGTCATTCTCAAAATAATTTGGATCAGTGGTATCAGAGCGGGATGCTCCTTGTTGTTTCTCAGAGCATGTCCTCGACGAGGTTAGGGTATAGAGAGTTGGGTCACGAGATAATTTCACTTGAGGAAAAATTCTCTCACCAGCCCAAGCAACCTACCATGGAAAAAGAAAAGAGAGATGACAAAGCAATAGATCCTTTCAAGATGTTTCTAGAGGAAGCCCTCATGTGACAAAGGAATGAGATGATGGATAACTTTTCTTAGATCCTTCGAATACTACTGATGACAAAAACTGAGGCATATTCGACAAGAAACCATTTTGCAAGTGAAACACCCTTCAAGGTACAAGTCAATTTTGATATCCCCTTATTTGAAGGCCAGAGAGATGCAGATGCTCTAGAAAAATCATTGAATATGCTAGAAGGTTATTACTCTATCCAAAAAAATTCCAATACTGAAAAGATTAGCTTAATGCTCCCTAAATCCGTTCCCCATGTCAGAGCTTGGTGGTAATTTTACTGGAGAGGTACACTGCGGATGAATCTAAACTATTTGGGAGAGAACCCACTTGGGAAGCCTTTGTAGATTCCCTAAAGTAGGAGTTATATCCTATCAGAAACTATGATGACCAATACATGATATGGACAACTATACGTCAGAAAAGAGACCAGATGGTGTTGGAGTACACCAACATATTTCATGCCTTGTGCTCAAATATGGCTATAAAATACTTTGAGAAACATCTAGTTTTGATGTACCACATTGGTCTACACAGGTACATCAAAAGAGAGATGGATTTCGTAGACATATCCTCACTGGGAGATGCTTATAGATATGCAGTCAAAATTGAGCAAAAATTCAAGCAACAGAGTAAGTGGGAGAAGCATGGAAAAGGAAAATCTAACTCACATAATGAAGGAAAGAGAAAGGAAGGCCAACCTCAAGAGATCTAGTCCCACATAATGAAGGAAAGAGAAAGGAAGGCCAACCTCAAGAGATCTAGTCCTAGATGCATGAAAATAAGGGTAATGAGAAGTCTAAGAAAGACACCAAAAAGTGGTGTGAGATCCACAACATCCCTTGGCACAACACTGATGAATGTCACTCAATACAATCATTAGTGGTTGAGCTGAAAGAAAAAGAGTCAAACCTCCACTTGGAATCTAATTTAGAAAATAATAAAAGGAGATAAATCATTGATGCATAACCCACTGCTACTGTCACAACTGCAACAATCCAACCATAAGAGGATCCTGATGAGGGGGAGCGATTCTTCCATTCACAGATGTGGCTAAAGGGGACCCCACTACATTTTATTGTTGATATCAGAAGCAAAAAGAGAATCATCTCAGAAGAGGTTGTCAAACACTTGTATTTTTAAAAAACACCACACCTGCAACCATACAAAATTGGGTGGCTTCGCCAAGGTCAATATCTTTGTGTCATCCAGCAATGTCACCTTTTCTATGACATCAAGCCCTTCAAGGATGAGTTATTGTGTGATTTTTCCCCACTAGAAATATATGATGTTCTATTAGGTCAAACATATATGTGGAGGTGTCATGTTATTTATGAGTCTTGACCCCATAGTGCCATTGTTACTCTGGGGGGTCAGCTATACATGATACCATAGGTAGTTTCGACTATTGTCCCACCAAAACAATGCCACAAAGTAATCTCTCATAATTCAAAGTTTAGCCTCTTCACAGTCCGATCATAAGGTGAACAAAAACACATTACAACCACTATGCCTCTGACCAAGATATTTGTATCCAACAAAATAAGATCGACACGATTGTATAAGACTACCAATATGTTCTTGTTGCACTTACGAGGGTTCCTCCACACTACCTAGCCAATCAAGGTTATAATAGAACTCTTCATACTATTCATGCTACATCTTTATCAACAAAGTTCTCCCATACTTAGGTAGATCATGTAGCTAGATTGGTTGAATATATCTAACCCCTCCAACAACATGTTCATGAAAACCTTAAAGAAGCTAAGAAGGACAACTTCTCCAGCAAGGAAAGCAACGCACCAAGCTTCATATTTAGTAGAAGCCTCCCCATATCCCCTGGGAAATTGATGCAATGGGGAATTTTGCTTCCTAAGATCGGATGAATGATCCAGATGGATCTCGGTGGCCATCCACCTTTTCCATTGAATCAC
>CBVK0101331686.1:0-11138 GCA_900067695.1 Picea abies
GGTTCATATTTACCTTCTTTCAAGTAATTAGATGATGAATGGATGAATCAATAATTCAGTTAGATCCATTAGAATGCATGCATAGACTTAACAAATGAATGAATCTTGAGAATAATAGAGAGAATAATCAGATCAAGGCCTAAATAAGATCAATTATAACCCCATATCCCACACATTCCTAGACTGAAATCACTTGAGTATTGCAGTCACCCATAGAACTATCTCAGTTGAGACTGCATAGTGCACTCAGTGTACTGTGTTTCCTTTTGATTTAATAGGGGGGGCGATAGTTTTAGAGGGTTTTGCTAGAAACCTGTTCAGATCTGAACTTGGGTCAGCCCAATTAGATAGAGAGAGAAATAACAACCAACATTGTGTAACACTCTCCCACTCCATTTAGTAAGAATAAGGAATAAATTATCAGTTGATGAAGAGTACCACCTCTATAAAATGGAGTGTGCTCCTTGATTCCCCCAAGGATCCCCTTGGCATTGATCCTTTTCTCCATGAGGAAAAAGTGATAAACAGGTTGTAGAGTTCATGCACCATACATGTAGAAATTCCTAGCTAGTGCATTAATCATTTAGGTCGCATTCCCACATGCTATTTTTTTAATTATTCAATATAATTTCTTGTTACATGGTGCATCATGATTAGCCTCTACTTATTATTTGGTGATTATTAATGGAACTAGGTATTCTTGAGGACTTGAAGGGATGGTTCCACTTAGTAAATTTTCCAAATGCCAACTCATGAGGTTATCAAGTGTTGAGGATTCTTATTTAAAATATATGTGGATACACTTCAATTCGACCCATTTTCGTTGATCCGAACATATATTTCTTCATAGTCATGCTTCATTCTATTCAAGTTCTTTCTCTCTTCCACATGGCATGATACTTCTTTCCCATGTGTCAATCATTGCTTAATATGTTATCTACCTATTGAATCTAGTTGAGGATGGTTTCTTATCACACCATTGAGCATGGAATGATGATTTTGGATTCCATAATGGAAGGATGACATGCTCTATTTAACCTAACATCTAGCCAACGTGCCAACGTTTAGTATATTTCATGTTCTCTTCATTGGCCTATCAAGGAATTGTGATAGGACTCTTTCTCATGTGATAGTCCAATCCTTGATTCCATGCTACTTAATATTGTTTAGTGATCTTACACATGATCTCAGATGACAAATTCATGTATCCATCTAGTCAATAGTCCTCGCTGATGATTTATTTCCTTGTAGTTGACATACTTTGAGCAAAAATCACTTGTGGTGCAATTTCATTGGTCCACGTGATATCTTGGTTGCAATAGTCTCTTTCACATGTAGATATTAGGTGATAGATATGTTAGGATATTGCATGCATATCCTCAAGATGGCCCAATGCAAACTTGACCCAATTTTGTTGACAAAACTTCAGATGCACACTTATATAATTATTTCATAAAGCACCATCAGACAAGGGTTATGGAGGGGTGGATAGTGTACTGGAAGCATGGAGTCCATCTATAGGATCTGTATGTGGAGGATATGTGGTGGGAGAAACTGTAAATTTGTTAAAAGTATTAAATTCATTTTACGAATATGATATTATATTATTTTGCAGTATACCTAGGGAGGTACTCAATGGGAATGTGGTTATGTATTATTAGTGGAGGCCATTCAATGCAAGGTGGAATAGGTCCACTATATTATTAAAGGCCATTCAATTTAATGTGAGAATATTTTCTAGAAGTTTCTACCTACTATAATATTCCTTCTCCATATTACCTCCTTATGTATACTACAAAATTGCACAACTTTTTCCGGAAAAAACCATGAAAATTTGTCGAATTTAAAATGTTGATAACTTTACTTTCTTGACTTTGTTTCAACCAATTTTTTTTTTGAAATTGGGTATTTTTCCGAGAATAATTCAAATATCCAATTTTCTTTGGAAAATTATTTCACAAAGTTTCATAATTGAATCTGAAGTGTGTCGCCCCCTTTTTCCTTTTAAAAAATCTATAAAAATAACCAAAACTTTCTTCCCTTCTTTGGCCAAGGAAAGTGATATGATACCAAATGTTAAGTACCTGAGTAGATCTGCAAATATACTTCATATATAAATCTTAATCTCAACAAGAATAGACCAAACCATTCACCAAAATATTGAACACAAGAATGTAGACAAAACCCTTGAGGAAGGGTAACACCATATATTATTCCTTAAGAAAGGAATGCACTCCTCAAGCAATACTTGCTTGTTACAATAACAATATTCTTCACCATGCATCCATACATTGTTTACACTTCTTTATATAACATTCTCTCTATCTCCTAGGAAAATTCTAGAGAAAGAATATTCTAGTAGGTAGAACCTTCTAGAAATCCTTCTCACACTATTACACGAGCCTTATTTAATAAAATAATGGACCTAGTCCACCTTACATTGAATGGAATCCATTAATAATACATAACCACATTCCCATTGGGTACCTCCATAGGTACCCCATATTACCTCCCTAGGTATACTACATATTCAATGTGTTAGGTGATGTGGTTTGTGGAGGTTTTTTCGCTCCACTACTGCAATAGTTGAGATACTTAAGTATTGTACTCTCCTACTCTTTAATGCATCCCAACATGGCCAAAGTAACCCAAACTCATAACTCGTGTATCAAACAAATTATATACAATACTAACATCAATGACCCTAAGAACCCACTAGACACTTGCAAAACACAAACAATCCTAACTAAATGCTTCATTAGCTTTGTATAGGGATCTCCTAGGAAAGTTCAGAGGGATACCCCAAAATTGGTGTAACAAGGGGTTATTAGCACAAGGGTCATATGGGTCATTAGCTAATGATTATTAACATGAGAACCATAGGGGTTGAATGGTTATAAGGGTTATTAGCATGAGGACCTTAGGGGTTATATGGGCTTTTAGCATAGAGACTATATAGATTATTAGGATGGGGCCATTTAGGTTATTAGCACAAGGACCACTAGGTTTATAAGTACATGTGTGAGAGGTGTTATAGAGATTATAAGGTTTATTAGCACAAAGACCATAGGGATTATAATGGTTATAGGGGTTATTAACACAAAAATATAGGGGTTGTAAAAGTTGTAAGGGTTATAAGGGTTATCAACAAATGGACCAATAATGGTTATAGGGTTATATGGGTAGTTATCATAGGGACTATAACGATTGTTAACATAGGTTCCATATAGGTTAATAGCATGGGGACCATGGGGATTATTAACATGGAAAACGTAGTGGTTATTATCATATGGACCATGGATGTTAATTTATGGGTATACAAGCATGAGGATCATAGGGTTTATAAGGGTTATAGTGGTTATTAGCAAAAAGACCATAATTTGATTATTAGCACAATGACCATAAGGGATATTAACACATGGACCATAAGAGTTATGAGGGTTACAAGGATTATTATCATAGGGACAATATGTGATATTGGCACAAGGACCCTAGGGGTACTAATTTGATGGGTATTCTAGAGTTTATTAGAACAATGACCATAAATGTTACTAACACAAGTACCATAGGGGTTATAAAGTTTATTAACTCAAATATCATGGGAATTAAAAGGGTTATTGGCACAAGGACCATAAAGGAAAAAAAGGGTTATATAGGTTATTACCATGGGATCATATATCTTATAGGGGTTATAGGCATTATTAGTACAAGATGATATGATTTATTATCATAATGGATATAGGGTTATAGGGATTAGTAGCGCGAGGAACATAGAGGTTATTACCATGAGCACTATAAGAGTTATAGGTTTTAGGACAACCCCCCTTCCCCATTCCATTTTTTAATGTTGATAGTGATTTTTGGATGTACTCATGGATGTGGACTAAATACATTGTTCACACCCCAACCAAATGCATGACTTTCCTTTATGTATATATTAACCCCGATATTTGTAAATATGTGTATATAGACCAACCAACTGTAATTTTTTAAGGCTCTACAGTTTTCGGCATTTCTTTGAACATAATAACATTGAAATTATGGACAATATAAGGGGTGTTAGTATGGATGTTAAACTAGACATCATACCATCCAAACAATTGATTTTTTTATAGATGTTCTCAAGACAATATATCATACAAACTAACAACTAAGGGTCCCACTAACAACCTGATTGGATGATATTCATGGGAGAGATGCAATTTGGACATTTTTATGCCCCAAAATGCCTAAAATGTTATAATGTTATATTATTATCTAAATTATATGCATCATTAGTTAATACATGATCGATAAAGAAACGTTCAAGGATCCACTTCATGTTTATTGATAAAGCTTCATGTTTATTGATAAAGCGAGAGCAAATGCCTCTCAATCATCCCTACCTAGGCCCATTTTATATAACTACCAATTAGCATCCACAATTTATCAGAGGTGGAATGTCATCTTATGGCATGTAACATCACAATCTAACATCACAAATATGATGACTTTTGTTAAGCAATAGTACCCTTATAGAAGTATGTTGGGCCACTAAAAGCAAACATATCAATTTGATTAATCAAACCCTAATAAAAAATAATAATAACACTTTAATTTTATCCATTTAAAAACCTATAACAATACATACTAAATATATGAATAATATTTTTATATATTTATAAATGGTAAAAAATAAATAAATAAACAACATACCTAACTAAAAATACATATAAAATTATAAATCATAAATTTGCTTTCTTATTTTCTACTATGGTTCCCAATGTTGAGGACATGTCCAAGGTCGTTGTTTTAATATAGTACATGTCCTATCTTTTTAATCGTTTCCTTCTTTTGTTAAATAGTCTTATCATAAGTCCATCCAAATGACAAATAATTGAGTTGTGACAACTTAGCAATGTGAATCTAAAGCCCTTATGAAAGTAATTATAGATTCCATAAATAGATTTCAATAGTTGTAACAAAAGCTCTTACACTTATTCATAAATATCATTTGGGTTAGAATATGTTTTAACTTTTAAAGTTGTTTATATAAACTTTTTAAGATTTTTCAAAATTTTAAATAAACATTATAACTAAGAAAATAGAAAATAGATTAGTGAAGCATTAGAGTAAACATCCTTTTCCCTAGTAATTATAGGAATAAGTTGTTTTAAAGAATGGGTTACTAATATAAATATATTAAATATTTTGTTAATAAAGATATTATGAGTAGGAATAAGTTGTTTTAAAGAATGGGTTATTAATATAAATATATTAAATATTTTGTTCAATAAAAATATTATGATAAGGATATTATTTTGTCAAAGTTATTTGAGATTTGTTTTGGGTTATAATATTTAATTGTAAGGGTAAAATTGATTTTAAATAGGTTTTTCAATTAAATTATTATGATAAGGATATTATTTTATCAAAGTTATTTGAGAAATTATTATGATAAGGATATTATTTTATCAAAGTTATTTGAGATTTGTTTAGGGTTATAATATTAATTGTAAGGCTAAAATTGATTTTAAATAAGTTGTTCAATTAAATTATTATGATAGAGATATTATTATGTGATATTTACTCAAAATTATATTTTATTATAATATTTAATTGTAAAATGGAAATTGTTATAAAAAAAAGTTGTTTAATTAAATTATTATAATAAGGTGAAGGTTTATTACATTATTTAATTTAATGTTTAATTTTTTAATATTTATAAATTATTTTTATTGATTATATTATTTGATTGATATTAAAACAAATTATATTAATATATTGTTTCTATTAAATAACAAATTTATTACTTATAAATTTTACTATAAAAAATTATTTAATTAAAAAATTGTTTTTCAAAAAAAAAACTTATTTAAACCTTTTATGTTGTTTTCTAGACAATTTGAAATACTAGAATGATGGTCACTGGAATGTTAGGTGTATGATGAGGAATGAATCTAACATATTATAATATAATCTTTATGCATTTACATTTTCCTTTAGATCTTCCCTTTGTGTTCAATTTTAACTTATTATTTCAAATGTAAAGTAGAATATTTTAAAAAAAAATTAAAATTTAAAATGTGTATTTGTAATCAACAAAAAAATATTATCATTTCGAATGTGATGTTATATATATTTTTAATATTTTCAAAATTTAAAATTTTAAAAATATATTTGTACTCCAAAAATTATTGTAGTATATGATGATTTAGCCATGCATATAATGATGCATAGACTAAAAGATTTTTTGGGTGAAAAATGTACTTGTAATTATATGATAGGAGGGCATCTGTTTTCATGTCACTTTCAATTACATTTAGTTATTTTCAAATTCTTTTGTGTTGTGTGTGTTTCATTAGGATAGTGAGATCTCCAAGAAATGTGGAATTCTTATTTAGGTAAAAGACAATGACATGTGACAGATCTGCACATGAATGCATTCAAATAAACTATAAGACAAAATTAAATTAACCTTAACCCAGGGTAGTTGTCTTATAAACTATAAGACAAAATTAAATTAACCTTAACCCAAGGTAGTTGCTAGTACAATAAATAAATCATTGAAATATTTGAATAAGAATTTAGAAATAACTTGCAAGAAATATTATGGGTAGCTCACACTTCCCAATGTTTGTCACTTGAATTTGAAGTGAAGTTAAGTATATTTAAATTATATATTAAATATTGTAAGTTTGTAATAAGTTTTAATATTTTATACTAATTTGGTCTAGTTTAGTTTTACTAGTTGTGTCATGAGTATTATTTTTTTTTTCTAAATTTATTTATTTATTTATTTTATTATTATTTTTTTTGTCTGGAGGAATCAACAACTAGTTGGGCATGTGCTCGCGTTATCACTATAACCTTGCCCACGATGGAATTGAACTCAAAACCTCATAGAACTTCATTTTCAGGGCACTTGCCAATTAAGCTGCCCCCGGGGGCTTTTTCTCTCAATTTTATTTTCATAAATAATATGACAAAGTTTTTAAGCTTTGAGTTTTTATAAAATCTAATTTACTTTGAATTAAAAAAACCTAATAAATGTATGTGAAAAGTATAGTAGGAAAAAATAAAAATAAAAACACTTTATATGAAAGAGCAACTTTGCATACATTTTGCAATGGTAGTTTTTGAGAAGATTTTTTTAGAATAGGAATATATTTATTTAAAAAAATAAAAATTAAAAATAATATTTGATTCAATAAATAAATTTGGTTTTTCAAAATTTAAATAGATTAATATATTTATTTATTATAATTTTTTATGTTTTTTTGTTTGCTATTGTGTTTATTTTATCAATTTTATGGTATTTTGTAATGCTAGTTTTGAGTTTTTAAAAAAAAAAAATTAAATATAGTTTTGTATTGAATAAATAAATTTGGTTTTTCAAAATTTAAATAAATTAACATATTTGTTTTTTATAATTTTCTATTTTTTCTGTTTGCTAGTGTGTCTGTGATAGTGCCTAGGCGGATGGACTTGGGGTTCCACACCACCCCTTAATTGGTGTCTCCTTTGAAGGGTTTCAAACTTGATCCACCTACAAACAAAATCCTTGGAATTTGAGTTATAATTTTTTAAGTTAAATATAGAAAACATATATTTTTAAATTAAATAAAATTTAAAAAAAAAATTATAAATCATATTAAAAAAATCAATTAAAATATAATAAATTAAAAAATGGATAAAATCAAATTTTATTGTTATTTTGATTTTTTTTATTTTTTAAAAATTTAAATAATTTAGATCTTTTTAAAATGAGTTAAAATTTTAAAAAACAAAGTTTCCAAATCAAATTTACCGAAATCATAACTTTTAACAATATTCTTACTCAATTAGGTAAGAAAAAACCAAATAAATAAATAAATTTATCTACTTTTAACTTCTTCAAAATACCTAATAATACTAAATGGGCCGGTTTGCCTCAATAAAATAAATATTATTTGAAAATATTAAAACGTTTTCTACTGACCTGATGGGCTTGACCCAACAAGAACTAGAGTTACATTTGAGATATTTGGGATAGTTTCATATATAATGCACCGACAATTCAATGAACACGAAATCTAGCCATATCATAGATTAACTATAGTTCCATGTGCTATAAAATATTCCATGGGAATTAACACATGGATCCCAAGGAAGCGACTTTTTGAGGATTTATACCATGGGTGTCCTTGGTAGACATATTGAATTAATAATTGGAGGGATGATGGACAATGACATTTCACCAGGTGAATAAGAAATCCCACTTGCCACCCTGGCCTACAACTTGATTGAACCATACGGAAATTAGAAAAAAATTGTGAGATCTTATGTCATCACATGGCCACTTATGAAGCCCTTTTCAATTGCCACATCATTATCTTAACGTTTGTTATGTAACTTAGTAGTCCTCCTTGTGATTATTCAATTGGACATGTAGACTAACGCATTATGTTATAGCAATTCCTGGCATGCTTTTGGATCCTGCCAGGTTCCTAACAAATTTGGAGAAAACATTAAGAACTTTGCAACATACAACCAAATATTTCCTTACTCCTTGAGGGGTTTCTCATTTGACCACATGTTGTGTATGCTCCATTATTCTTGTTAAATATTGCAGTGTTAATATGCATACAAGAGAGGTGGTAAGGTGTTGATACTTAGCAAGGCTTACAAATTGATATTGGAATGTCTATGATAATGATATACAAATTGATATTGGAATGTCTATGATAATGATATTGGGTCATGATGATTAGCTAGTTAAAGTGGGGTGTTATTTTCAATTTCTAGTGATACACTTAGCTATTTTATAAAAGTGATTATTATGGTTAATATAACCTTGTCAGGTAGTCAAATCTCACTAGTTTGATTGGCTTTCGAGGGTTCCATTTTGTAAGGCGACCAAGGTTTGAAACTCGTGGTAATTGAGAAGAGATACCTAAAAAAATCTAGCCATGTTAAGGGTTGGTGTTGCCTAGGTTGGGTGCAATCCCAGAATGCTTTTGACGGTTTAGATAACCCTGGGTCGTCGTTTCGTAGACCACACGCTAGTCCCGCGAGTAACAGACATGCTAGCAAATAAAAAAAGATAACCATGTTACGTATAAGTAATAGACATAGATCCTAACCATTATTGATGTTGGTTTTTTGTTAATCAAAATGTTGATTGAATGACGCTAAAACAAAAAATGTTTAAACAAATAAAAATAACCTAAATGGAGATAGTGCGCAATAAGAGATGATGAAGCAAAAGATAAAGAACAACATAAATTGATTAGCATGGATGGGGCACGATGTTTATGTTGGGCATAACATGATATAACACACAATTTTTGCATAGGGGATAAAGCATGCGGCAATTGAGAATGGAGCATGTGGATGGTGTCAACAATGAACATGAAAATGAACTAAGGGAAGGAAAAAGGTGATGATGTAAAGAATTTGGCTGAAGAGTTGAAGATCCAAAGAAGAAGATGAGGAGTCACTGATGAAAATAAATGACTTGATAGACATTAACAATTGGGTTTTCCAAATTAGTTTATTATATTGTAGATCTAAGTCTAGAGTTGAATCGATAGATGATGTCTAAGAGCCAAGAGAGATAGCGCCAACAACTCCAAGTTTGTGTTTTGAAATCCAAGTTTTCTAAACATTGAGATATAAATAACCGTTACTCAACGATGACTACAATTCAATTTTTTGATATGTCGTACAAACATAGGAGTATCTATGAAAAGTTCAAGTAAGAGTAGAGATAGTTTATGATTGGAGATTTTGAAGCAACAGATGAAGGAAAGCATGTATGGATTAGTGTGGTGGGTGCAACAAGATGTTAATGTGTGGGCATTGCATGATACAATGTGCAACTTTGGTGTAGGGGAAAACATAATGTGACATTGAGGATGGAGAGCACAAATTGTGTCAATTATCAACATAGTCAAGTTGAGATAGTGTGATGGAGATAACAAGGAATAGCGTGAAATGAGCACAAGTCACGATAGGAAGAGAACAATGTGATAACACTAAAACAACAAGTTGAGAGAAGGTGAATGATCGTGATTTAGAATACAAGGTTGATGAAGAGTTGAAGATGTAGAGGAAGTTAAGGAATCAACCATGCGGATAAATAGGATTAGAGTTGGGTTAGCCAATTTAACTTGTTAGATAATAGAACTAAGCCTAGAGTTGAGTAGACAAACAACTTAGAACTAAAGGAGAGAATCGAGAGCTTGAAGTCCATGATTTATAATGTATGAAGATTAATATATGAGAAGTTCACTAACCCATGAATGCAATACAATTTTATGATTGAAATGTATGTTTTATTTTGTTAGCACTATCTCTATGTAACCATCATATTGGAGGGTACTTCACAACAAAAGTAAATTCAAGACACTATGCTTCCACTAGCATCAATGTTGGGCTCTTCTTCTAACTCGTATCAAGCAATTTAAAACAAATCATCTTGAATAAAGTTTAAATGTCAAGATATTTTTTTCTTGGAAAATAGATTCCTAGGAAATCTTTCAGAACTTCCCTTCATTTTGAGGATGGTACCCGAGGTAAAGTGGTCGACGTAAACTTTGTGCACTTGACCCAATAAGGACATTGAGTCAGGTCCACAAATATTAAATACATCCCAAAGGTAACCAATTCAATAAATTAAGCTTGATACCTCTTACTTGTAATCCACGATTATCAACCACATAAACTAACTCACCAAGAAAAAAAACACGATTATCAACCACATAAACTAACTCACCAAGAAAAAAAATTTAAATATAAAATTGTATCACTTTAATTTTATTTTTTCAAAACAAAATTTCCTCTTTTTATAGTTAAAGTTATTGAAAATATATTATTTTATGAAATTTTGAATAAAACTAAGTAAAATACATTAGATCGAACTTAAATTTTGAGTAAGACTAAATTAAATACAATAGACTGTACTTAGGTCACTAACATTAAACTTTCATTAATTTAATTATAACCGAACCTAACTAATAACTAATAACTTAGTTAACCATTATGTTAATTTGACTAGGTAATAATAAGTGATGACTTAGCAGGGCAGAACTGTTAGGTGCTTGGGCGACTCTTTTTTTAGCGCAGCGGTTAAATCTTGAGGTGATCCAGGTCATTGGTGACTCAAAGATCATCAT
>CBVK0101331687.1:0-11965 GCA_900067695.1 Picea abies
AGGAAAGCTTGATTTCAGCAGATGGGTAGATGGAAATGAGGGGCCTACCACCTCTATTAGTCTTTTTTGACTCAACTTGCCTTTTTTTAGTTTTGTCTATCTATGGTGATCTTGGTATATGAAGACTTTATATATATATATATATATATATATATGTTTTTCCCCTTGATGGTGGTCATATTTCTTTTCTCAATGTAAAGTTATGTTATGACTGGTGCTTTTTTTATAAGATTCTAGTATGATCAGTAGCCGGAGGAGGCTTGTGAAATTTCAAAGACTGAAGAAACTGTAATGTATACTCATTTATATATATAATATAAAGAACAATTTTCTTGTTGAAAAAAAAAAGTGACGACTTAGCAATTAAGAATTTTAATAACATGACAATCAAAAGTGTGTAAATTGTTAACCTTGCTAAATTAATTGGAAAGTTAACTAATAAAAAAGAAATAGAGAAATAAACCTTCAATTTTTTACTATACACCTTAATGTGAAGTCACTTTAGTGAAAAGGATGGAATTTTAGCATGGTGTATGATGAAAGGAAAAAGTAAATGTATTTTAGATGAAAAATAATAAAGGGAAGAAAATTGTTGCTAAACATATCACTTTGGGGACTTTCCCACAATACATGGATGGATGGGAAGTTCTCTTTTCATTAATATAAGAGATAAGAGAACCTAATGTTCCCATTTACCCAAAAACATATTAAAGGAAAATTCATTTTTTCATTAATCTAGGAGATAGGAGGACCTAAAGCTCTCAAATGGGACATCTTGTCATGATGATGGGTCCCATAATGCATAATGTGTATGTGACATTTAACATTTTCCAAGAGGGAAAAAGTATATTTGATTTTTTTGTTATTTAAAATATTTGGATTAAAAAGATGAATTTATGTTTTTTTATTAATTATATAAAATATTAAAATGTTAATTTTTTTTTTCATTTAATTTATGATATTATTGTAAAGATAGAGTAGTAAGGTGTTCTACAATCTAGTATGGAAGAGAGGTTAAGGTACTAGGTTTATGTTATGTTAGATAATATTATATTAAAAATAATTAAAGTCTGTTTAAAATGGATCTATACTGGTTATTCATCATTTACAACACATCTCATTTAAACTAGGTTGTAAAGTGCATTCCACTACTTTAAATACAATTAGTGTTACATATATTTAATAATTTTAACTTAATTAATATTAATAATAATAATCTATTTTTAAGGTTATGGCCAAGACAAACATCAAATTGGTGTATGAGACTCTTTTGTTTGTGGGACAAAGGACCCCTCCAGACAATTATTTGACTTACATACCTTACCCCCTCTAGATTTGAACCTATAAACTATTAACACAAATTTGATTTATTTTATCTAACCCTTCTCTTTGTAATCCCTTTGATAAGTTGAAACTTGTTAACTAGTTATGTAAAAAAAATTAGTAAAAAAGTTGAAATATACAAAATACAATTGACACTTCATTTTTTAAGAGTTTCTTTCTATTATAACCTTGCTCCAAGCTACTTGAACTAATGTTATCTTAGTTATATTTTGTAAAATAAATATAAATAATATTAAAAAATATAAAACAAACAATTTATTTATTTTGAATATTATTACACTAATAATTTTAAACCTTTTAAAAAATTAAATAAAATTTCATATAGAATTTGTTATCAGTTGGCATGGACTCTCCCTCTAATCCTCTCATGGCAACATAGAGATAAGTATTGGAAAATTTTGCCAATGGCCCCTAAGCCATAAAAAGCAACGAAAACAAGAATTTCATCACTTAACATGGCCCCTTTGGGTATACCATACACAAAAACTGAAAGCGAGTTCCAAGATTAGTTTCAACATGGAAAGTGTACTTGGGAAGCTTTATATCTATAATTGATCTAAGCTTCTAGAGAATTTGTTCATAGGATTGCTAAACTTGGTGGCACTCAACGAATTTATTTCCCTCGGTAACAATTCAACATACTTTGGTTTGATGGGCCCTGGTTATTTGATTCTATGTCATTTCATCACTAGAAAAGAGAATTCATAAAGGACCACCTAAGTATTCTCCAACTAGAAATTTAGTAAGGAGGACTTGAAGAGGGTGAAGTACTTAGTGTTGAGTCCACATCATGTCCACCAAATATGGGCTTATGCTCTCTTCTGCTATAAAGATGAGTGGGGTTCACACCCTCTTGTAAGCCTAGGGATATTCAATTTACACTTTTCCTTCCTTTGTCACACTATCTAATATCCTGGCACTTTATTCAATTTATTCTTTAAGACTTTAGGACCTTTTAACCTTATGTCAGGATTGGAGAAAAATACATGATAGTGTGTCCATGTAACCATGCCCTCAAGACAACTTTGACTTCAACAAAAATTAGATTGGTGAAAAGGGTGACTGTTAACTAACTACGTGGAACCCATGATGTGGCCAACTAGACAACCAATTGTTGCCCACCCGAAATAGCTTAGTTGGATTCAATCCCAAGCAAGTCATCTAAACACATATGGGATATCCAAAGAGTGAAGTAGAAGGAAAACAAAAGAAACAACAGCAGTAGAAAAGTACAGGACCATATAATATTTTACTTGTAACAAAGCTCAAAAATGTAATCAATACTCTTCTTTATCTTTTCTTCCCCACTACCCTATTTTAACTTTTCCTTTGATTCTTGCATTATTAATCATTAAGCTCACCTTGTCCTTGACAGTTTGGTTTAGTGTGCAGTTGTAAAATCCTACTTCTCTTTTGTATTATGATGCACAAAAAATGATTCTTCACATGATACATATGACAACAAGATTTATAATGAGAATTGGAATTTCTAAACTTTTATATTTATTTTTATTTTGAATTAAATTTGAAATGTGTAATATTTACATTTCACTCATTATTATTTATTTATAAAGTACTCTATATATCTTATATATTATGGATATTTATTTTAATAATATATAATAATATATTTATTAAAAATTTAATATATTATTTGTAAGAATATATTTTAATTGGGACTATTATTTTTTTCTTTCAATTATTTATATTAAAATTTACATATTTTATTACCACTTATATGAATTTATAATAACACAATGTATATAATAAATAGATATTATTATGAAGTAATATATGTTTAACAAATTAATTGACATTCATGGTTAATTCATAAGTAATTAATATTGTTTTTTGAGTGTAGGGTGGTGATGGGGTGTATTGTAAGAGGTTGACTATTGCCAATTTTACTAGTCAAAAATAAAAATAAAAATAAATATTGATAAGATTTTGTGGGATTCTTTTGAAAAGAGTAATTTCATGCATGCTTCCTATTTTAAATAATGCTTACAATAAGTAAGACCATGTTGATTGATATTCTAAGCAATGAATGTGAATCTAATGGATTAATAGAATTTTAGCTCTCTTTTGACCAACGTAGAGTAATTTCAAGGGTACTCCAAGTTACAAAGAGCATCCTTGTTTTAGAGAATGCTTAGAATCCATAGGTGGCAACTAAAATTTGTAAGCAATTAATAGATTCATACACTTTTACCATTTACCCCTCTTTTGACTAACTTTATAGAATTGTTTTGAGAGGAGTGATTTAGAGAATGTTCTAAGGTGTATTGTAGGGTGGTGATGGGGTGTTTACTAGTTGCCAATTTTAAGAGTCAAAAATAAAAATAAAAATAAATATTGATAAGCTTTTGTGGGATTCTTTTGGAAAGAGTAATTTCACACATGTTTCCTATTTTAAATAATGCTTACAATAAGGAAGACCATGACGATTGGTATTCTTAAGCAATCAATGTGAATCTAATGGATTAATAGAATTTTAGCTCTCTTTTGACCAACTTAGAGTGATTTCAAGGGTATTCCAAGTTACAAGACCATCATTGTTTTAGAGAATGCTTAGAATCCATAGGACATTGACAACTAAAATTTGTAAGCAATTAATGGATTCATACACTTTTACCATTTACCCCTCTTTTGACCAACTTTATAGAAATGTTTTAAGAGAAGTGATTTCGAGAATGTTCTAAATTACAAAGACTATGATGAGGTGTATTGCAGGGTGGTGATGGCCGACTAGTTGCCAATTTTAGGAGTCAAAAATAAAAATAAAAATTAATATTGATAAGATTTTGTGGGATTCTTTTGGAAAGAGTAATTTCAAGCATGTTTCCTATTTTAAATAATGCTTAGAATATGGACCATGACTATTGATATTCTTAAGCAATCAATGTGAATCTAATGGATTAATAGAATTTTAGCTCTCTTTTGACCAACTTAGAGTGATTTCAAGGATACTCCAAGTTACAAAGACCATCCTTGTTTTCGAGAATGCTTATGTTTTCGAGAATGCTTAGAATTTATAAGATCGTGACAACTAAAATTTGTAAGCAATTAATGGATTCATACACGTTTACCATTTACCCCTCTTTTGACCAACTTTGTAGAATTGTTTTGAAAGGAGTAATTTCTAGAATGTTCTAAATTACAAAGACTACAACTATTGAAATTTGTAAGCAATCAATATGGATTGAATCAATTCATGGACTTTTTCCATTTACCCCTTTTGACCAACTTTGTTAAATTCTTATCAAGAGAGTGATTAAAACAATTCTTCAAATTAAGAAGATCATAAATATTTGTTTAATATGGATTTATAAATCATAATAATTCAAAATGTATTAGTGCCACATAACTATCTCATATTTTAATAATTTATTTTTTATTTGACTAATTTTATAGAATTTTTTAGGAGAGGATCATTTTTAAAATATTCAAGATAAAAAAATTAAAATTAATAAATAATTCATATAAACTGATTAACTATAACCATTCATTATTAATAATTAATGTGAATTATGTAAATTTATTTATTCTACATAACTATTTTATATCTTAATAATTTTTTATAATAACTATCTTATATCTTAATAATTTTTTATAATTTATTTTTAGTTTGACCAATTTTATAAAATTATTTTAGGAAAGGATGATTTTAAAAATATTCAAAACCCCAAAAATAATTAAAATTAATAAACAATCAATGTAAATTAGTTAACTCTAACCATTCTTAATAATAATTAATTAAGGTAAACCTTTCCAATTTATGGGATTCTTTCGAGGATATAATATGAAATGGGATTTTTTGAGGATATATATATATATATGAAATTAATTAATGAATAATCAATGCAATAAGGGCAAACCTCTCAACCAAGGGGCCAAGCAGATGGGTGTCGGTTCAACATTGAACTTGCTCTCAGTCATGTCAAAGTCAAAAACATTTTAGTCGTTTCTCTGCAATTTCCCAAATACAGTTTTCCAAAGCTCCATGCAGCCAAAACACATGGAAGCAAGTGGGTACTGTTAACCATATGCTGGCTTGTCTGTTACAGGGCAGCAAGGAACATGAATACACGTTATTATTATGGAGTATATTTTTCCACTTAGGAACAGCTGCCATGGTAAAGGCATTTATCTATGCCGCAATAAATGATGTGATGATCTTTGCCTATGATGATCACTGATGCCCTCTATCCAATGCAGTTCGTTGTACATGTTTCTGTCTCACCCTCTGTCCACACAGAGGTGAGAGGGTTGTATACTCAATTACATAATATTGATAATAAATATAAATATATGTATATATTCCAGTTTTGGGGGTGAATAGGGATAGTTTTACATTGGAAAAATAAAATATAAAATCGAAACCATACACTTTCAAACTTTGTCTTTGCTTCCCCTCTTTTCCAGTACAAACTACACTGTAAAATCCGCGTGCACACGTTTATACTTCACCATCAAGCCAGTTGTTAGCACAGCTAGCTGAGTTTCCTCTTCCCCTCACTGCCCACCAACCCAAATAACTACTTATCACTTAAAAAAATTAATTTTCCTCTTTGTCAGAAGTCAAGAAATCGGTTCCACAATACCAATATCTTTGCCAGAGATTACCATGGCACTAGTTTTATGGGTCATGTGCTCTCATGGGATTCTGTTGCTTTTTTTATGAGGAACTTGTCTCAGGTTGGTATTTTAAGTGGCGAGATACTTCTTCTGCATGCAATGCTGCTGACACTGTTTGCTTCTTTGCAAAGCTGATTATTGCCTCCATATCCACTAACCTTCTTTTGGGTGACCCTTGCACTTCGTCACTGAAGTGCCCACATACAGTTCTCAAGGTATTTTGTTGTATCCATGGCTTGATTGGTTGATTGCCCTGGTCTTTTACATTAACTTTCTGTATTTGGGTATTCGGCATTAAGTGTTTTTGTTTGTTTTTTTCAATTCTGCTTATTGGGTTTTCAATTAATTAATCAGTGTTAAGGATTGAATTTCTTGAGAGTAGGGTACAGACCTCATATTTTCCAATTCATTCTTGCATTCGCATGGTTGTTTCAGAGCTTTTGTCTTATGCAGTTACATTGCACTGAGAATCAGAGGTATTGACCCAGAACACGAGTACTGTCATTGTATTGAGTAGTGCTTGCTGATATCCAATGAAGGTGAAGGCTTAGCCTTCATGTATTGAGTAGTGCTTGCTGATATCCAATGAAGGTGAAGGCTTAGCCTTCAATCTTGCAGCTTCTGGTTCAGTCTATTATGATGGGAGCCCTTGACAGTGGAGCCGAGCCTATTTGTTGCATTCATAATGTAGTTTCAATTGGTTCTTCATGCCTGCTTCAGATGACTCTATTCCTCAAAACTACATTGATATTTTGGCTTTGGGTGTTGAATAGAGTCTATTGAAACTTGAGCTGTGAGTCCAGACCAGTCATCTTTAGTCCCTCTGTAATCCTGGGCTGTTAGAAATTTGCTCTAATGCCTGAAACAGTCCCATGTATTTCACACTGCAATTAAAAACATGCACTTGAGCATGCAGCGTGACCATTCAATTCTATAAACATATAAATCCCATCTGATTGGACCTCCTGAGGTCCGTTGCTTACTTCAACACTAATGTTGTGTTTTTGGGATGTTCAAATTTTACTTTCAAACATGAACTGTCTTCATACAGTTTCATTTGCATTCCAAAAGAAGCAGTTAAGGCATGCTTATGTAATGAACATACAATTCATAGGAACCTGTGAGACCTCCTGCTTGCTTAAAAGCTTATTTTGCTTTTTCATTAGTCTGTTCCAAATTCAAGCCTCAAACATTTCATGTGCAGTCTTAAAGAAAGTCTAGAGCATGACCATAAAGTGATATACACATTGAATATGGCATTGCAATTGCAATCCACAATAGGCAGTCAAGCTTATTTGTTTTTATAATGGTAGAAACACATAATGTGAATCCCATTGGAGCTTCTGATGTCCATATAATGATATACACATTGAATATACACTTAATATGGCCTTGTTAGGCTCTGTTGCTTGCAATTAAAACTGAAGTCGTGATGGTCATTGTGTTCAGGAAAGACCAGAGGGAGAATTCTGTTTCATTCAAAGAAACAGCATTTGGGTATGGATGCTGGTACAGGCAATGGAACATCTTCCTTTGCAACAGATAAAATGAAAGTTGAGGCAGTGACCAAGTTGGAAACAGGTATCCCAGGGGACTTTTTTGACCATATTGAGGACCTGCTGGACTTTTCCAATGAAGAAATCGGAGCACCCATTGGAGAAAGCAGTATCAACTGTCCCAAAGATGACATTTTAGGAGGCAGCTCCATGACAGAAACTGTGAGTTCCAATTTCAGAGCAGATGAGAACGACTCTGGAAACCTGTGTATTCCTGTGAGTGCTTCTCCTTTCCCTCTGTTTTGTTTATACACGATGAAATAGTTTGGTTTTTATGATGTACTTGAAATTTTTGAGAGGGGTGCTAAGGTTTTTAAGGGTTGAATAAATTTATTAGATGGGCTTCTGTGTTTTTACAAGTATAAGGGGAATTCATGAATTGGCTTATGTATTATCCAAGTATACCTTTGCCTATTGAGTCCTTGGTCAAATGGAATTTGGGGTAGCTTGCTTAGAATCAGGAATGTTTAGTTGATCGAAAATCTAGTTTCTAAAATGGGTTTGTGTTTTTTGTTTGCCAGTGCGATGATTTGGCAGAGCTAGAATGGCTTTCAAACTTTGCAGAGGACTCCTTCCTAGAAACTGGACCGAAATCTTTTTATACTCCTGATTTTGAAGTTGGACTGAAGGACAAATATGAAGAAGGGAAGAATTCTGATAAGTTCAGAAGCCCGAGTCCTATATCGGTACTGGGGCAGAATTCTGATAAGCTCAGAAGCCCGAGTCCTACATCGGTACTGGGGCAGAATTCTGATAAGTTCAGAAGCCCGAGTCCTACATCGGTTCTAGAAAGCAGCTCTCGGAAAATTTCTTTAATTCCAGAAATTAGTGTACCAGGAAAAGCAAGAAGCAAGAGGCCTAGAGTCCCAGTTTGCAATTGGGCTTCTAGGATTCTTTCCCCTGCCTCCTCAGATGGGTTATTGGAGAATGGCCCAAACTCTTTCAGCAGTGATTCAGGACACTTTGTTACCCAGCAAGCGGAATCTGAACCCCTGAAGAAAAGCATCAAGACAAACCAGGGGCGTAAGAAGAATGGGCAGGAACCAATTCAGGTCAGGAAATGCTTGCACTGTGGAGTACAGAAAACCCCACAGTGGAGGGCTGGACCCATGGGTCCTAAGACACTGTGTAATGCTTGTGGTGTAAGATACAAATCTGGTAGGCTTCTGCCCGAATACAGACCTGCCGCAAGTCCTACATTTTCAGTTGTGAAACATTCAAACTCCCACAAGAAGGTCCTTGAAATGAGGCGTCAAAGGGAGCTGACGATGCAACAACAGGCCTCCCAAGCAAAACAAGCATATTTGGGATTCGGAGATGATTGCTTGGTGAACACTGGTGAACATTACAGGCTTTCTGATATGCTACCATAACAGGAAAGGGGTAAAAGCGCAATATTGTATATTGCAGATGCTCAAATCCTATTCGAGGCATATCCACAGATTGGTCCCATGTCCTTTAATGATAAACATTCTGCATTTCGATTTCACAGTCTAGAGTTCAAGATTCCAGTGGATGAGTTACAATCCGTTGCCTCTGTTCGTATATACAAACAGTATGCAAGGGACATCATGGTTGTTTATTTTAGACAGAGAGCAAACAGTATGCCAGGGGCATCGTGGTTGTTTATTATAGACAGAGAGCATGTAATTTTTATTGAGGGGAGGGAATGAGTGCTGAAGTTATATTCATTGAATGAATTCTTTTTGTAGATTTAGTTTATTTGTTGCATCTGTGAAGTTGGGAGGGGGGTACTTGAGGAAAAGGTCCAATTTCCCAATTGAGAGAACAAGATTACTTCTTCTCACTAAAAAAAGTTGTAATGAGGATGATCAGGAGTCCTGTTGAGGTGGTTAGGCTCTGGCAAATCTTGTAGGAAGAAATAGCATAGCAGCAGTATAGGAAGAACCACTATTTTCTGCAATTGGCATTGTTCATTTTACATTCTTTTTATAGAAGTCATGGGGTGTTGTTTCACACTGTTCTTGTTCTTGTCAATTTAGATAGTAATTATTTTAGTGTTTTTTGGAGTTTTGAATAGATTGCAGGATTTGGGAATTGAGGAAATAATAAGAATCAGAATGTGGTTGATTGGTTGTTTTTGCAAGTTTTACATCATCTCTATGGTATAGCTTTGGTTAATGGATGGTGATAATGATAAGAAGATATAATGTTGTGGTTGATGATTATTTAATTAGTTCTAAGTGCATGGAATGCTTTATGGGGGCATAAGATGATGGGAATCTTGTTTTTACTATCTTTGAATTTCTTGCCATTGCTTGTAACTTCTTATTTTGTTGCAATTTGTTTGCAAGCTCTGAGATGATGGGAATCTTGTTTTTACTATCTGTGAATTTCTTGTCATTGCTTGTAACTTCTTGCAATTTGTCTCCAAATTCTGCATATTTTGGGATCCAATGACATTTTTTCCTTCAAATTTTCTGGAATCCAATGATAACGATGAAGCCAAGAGAATGCCAGACGAACTAAAAAACAAAAAACTGGAATGTCGTTTTTAAGTTCTCATCAGCTTGGCTAAGTATATCATCTTGGATATCCCAGATTTCTTAATCATCATTATTATACAAAATTTTCAAATATTTTTATTTAAAAATTAAGAATATTTATTAAAATTTTATAAATAATTTACCTAATAAATGAATAATATTAATATATTTATTAAAATTTATTTATTTATTTATAATTGAGTTTTCAAATATTTTAAAGCTTTTAAACTTAAAAAATAAGTTGTTTTATGAGCTTAAAATATATGAAAAATATGTATATTATTAGAAAATATATAAGTATGGAAATTAAATTTAATTTGATGGTAATTTATATAACATAAAATTTACATAAAACTTCTTTCATTTTTATTTTTTATATTTCATTATGTATTGTCATTTAATTTTATATATTTGATTTCTTTATTTTTATATTTTATTATGTATTATCATTCAATTTTATATTTGATTTTATTGTTTGTGGTTTTGAAAAAATTCAATGTATAGATCATTAATTTTTTTTCAACTAATCAAAAATATAATTATCATCATCATTAATAATTTAAGTTAATAATAAAAATATATTTAAAACCATTTTTATATTTCATTATGTATTGTTGTTGAATTTTCCTTTTTTTTTTTTACTTTTTAAAAAATTCAATAAAGACATCAGTAATCTCCTTCAAACTGACCAAACAATAAATTTATTTAAAAACATTTTTAAGAAATGGACCCCTAAGCTTCACCATAAAAAGCTACAACAGAAAATATTATATAACTGGTTGAATTATTAATTAAAGTTTATTTTAACTTATGTACAATAATTGTTTGAATTCTACATAACTAATATAAATTATTAATTTAATTTAATTTATAGTTATTTATTTTAATATATTTTTGATTTGTTATTTTCTTTTCATGTATTGTTTTAGTTATATTAATTTATTTTTGTTGGATATTGATAAACTTAATTGATTTTATCTTATTTTATATGTAAGAATAAAAAATATATATACATTTTTTTAATTAATTTAATTAACTCATAACACAAAATATTGTGTTTATTAATATATTTTTATTTATTATGCTAAAAAAAAATTACATTTACAAAAAATAATATAATTATAAAAAATTAATAATGATAAAATGTTGATTAATAACTAAATATATTCATTTCGTAACTTTATATTATATTTAAATTGATTTTTTTCCGGAAGTTGTTTTCACTTTTATTTTGTAACCATATTAAAAAGCTTAACCGATTTGAATGGTATATACATTATTTTCTAAATATATTAAAAAATTAAAGAATTATTGAACTTTAACCTTTGGTAAGTTAATGAAAATATATAAAGGACGGTTGCATTAAATTTCTAACATTTTGCAGGTAATGACAATGGAATCAATATTTTGCAGTTGCAGGTTAATAAAAATGAAATATAGTGGTATCAAATTTTAACATTTTGCAAGTTAATGAAAACAAAATATTTTTTTTACCATTTCAAATGATTTATCAAGATGGTGTATTTTAAATAATTTATTAAAATTTATTTATTTTTAAATATAAATAATTAATAAAATTTATGATAGTTTTAATAAATAATATGATGATGATTAATGTTCACTAAGATTGAATTAGTCTATCGAATTTTAAGAGGGTAAGTTATTATTTGCTATTCTTTAAAATTATGCTTCTGTGCTCGAAAAACATTAAGAGAAGCTTTCCAAGATCACCATAGTTTTGTTGAGTTAAGACGTTAGGAAGGTTGGTAGTATGACAAATATTTTGAAAATGAGATCTAATGCGGGTATAGGTTGGACAATCTAGGAGGAAGTGATTTTCATCTTCAACCTTCTTAGTGTCACAAAGGTGACACACTCTTTCATCCCATGGCGTTTTAGGAATTGACCAACGCCTAGTTT
>CBVK0101331692.1:0-10296 GCA_900067695.1 Picea abies
AAATTGATACCTTATCCCCAGTATGGTCGTCAATCTGTTGTATCATTTTCGCCACTTGAATGAGAAAAAGAGGGACACTTGCAAGTCGAGTTGGGTTAGATGAACAGGATAGAAGTTAGTGTATGATTCAAATGACTCAATCACATGAAATAAACAAAGAACTAAGATAGTAAAAACTAAATAAACAAAACTACAATGCATAAGGAAATTAGAACCAAAATTAATAAAACAATTGACCAATATTCATGCCACCAATGGAGAAATTAAATTAGTGGGAAAACACCAAAGGGAAAGGGAGACTTATGGATCCCCTCTTCCTCCAAGGGAGGGCTCTTTAATCCCCTATGTGAGAGCTCTTCTTACAAATGGAAAACTAGAAAGGAAATGGTGAAGAAATCCAAGATTATTCCCTCAAGAGGTGAGGTGAATAGCTTAATGAGACAATGCTAGTATGCTCCAAGAAGGAAAGAGGTTCCTTGTAGGGTAATGGAGGTATCATAATGACACAATGATATTCTTGAATTCATAGTGCACCCATGACATCTTATTATAAGAAATATTTGAGGCATTATCCAACCGGTCTTTCGTGTGAACAAGGGGCCCTTTAGGGAACCCTTAGGTCTTTGACCAGCCCCCCACTCGGATTCAGCTTGGATTTATGGGTCAAATCAACTTGGGATCTGAACCAGAAGTGGGTGAGGGGATGACAAGAACCATAAATGCTTCGTTCATAGGAGTGTGCGGCTTTTCTCGTACATAGTCATGCAGCGGGCACATGTGCGCTCTTTTGGCTTTTTTGGCCTGTGCACATGTGCACACTTCCTGTATTGTTTCTACACATGTCAATTTTATAGCCAGTTGTACAGTTTATACCCTTTGGAAATCAATTTTTTGAGCCATGAATGAAATAATAGGTGTTTGGATATGCTAGATTCATGTGGCCATTTTTGGATGAAATTTCAATGATAACAATATGTATTATCATACACTGTGAAATTGAACTGTAACTGTAAAATAAAGTTGCATATCCTGTGAATGTTCAGGGATGTGCATGTTTGCTTGATGGTTAGAATGTGTCCTTTTTATTTCACTTTATTGTGTATTTAATAAAATAAGAAATTATATGGTTAAGATATTATTTGTACTTGTACATGCCTAAGCCCTGTGGTGGCTTAAGATAGAGCAGTGGAATTTTAAGGTCGTCGACCTTGGGCATAGTTTCACGTATGCATGTCTACACTTCCATTCATTTTAGGTCTACTAGAAAAATGGTGTCTTTCAAAGCATATGAGAGGTAGTGCAAGTATGAACAGACTCTATGCAAGGCGGGAAGAGACCGAGAACATCATAATTTCTAGAGTTGGTGAACAAGTGTGAGGGGTGTGCAGGAGATTTTTCTAAGTCTCAAGATCAGGAGAAAGATTACAAAGCGTGCGTCAACACCTAAGTCTTTGAGAGTTGATTAAGCTTAGGAAGTATAATGAGATTTAAGTCTCGAAAGAGAAGTTTTTGTTGTTTGAAAGATGAGTAGACAAGATCCATTCGGGAGGAGCCAAGGTTTGTCATGACCATTGGATTTGGAGAAGGAGCATGGAAGTTAGCCCCTCAAATCCTTCAATCTTCACGATTTCAAATAATTATGGGTGATTTCCATAAAGGAGATAGATCCTCTGAAGTCCTGGAGCCCGAAGTTAATCTGGGTTGTAGATTTGAGGATGCCCGAGAACTAACCCATTCGTCAGATCTACGATGTAGTCAGTCCGACGTTGACCGCTTCGAGAAGAAAGGGGTGTTGTAACATCAAAACCCCAGAAGGTTAACGTCATGAAGAAATATGAACCATGGATCTAAGGATCCTTTAGGATCCCTCTTGACCATTTGATCAGGGGGACATGTGTATCACGTTGAGAGCACGTGGAGGCCCACGTGTCAAGTGACATCGTTTCTAGGTGTGGAAACCTCGTGGCATGGTAAGGGGACGTCGGTGACCTGAGGAAGGTGCCACGTATTCTTCATGGAGGGTTTTGGGATGATAGGACATCGTTTCTAGGTGTGGAAACCTCGTGGCATGGTAAGGGGACGTCGGTGACCTGAGGAAGGTGCCACGTATTCTTCATGGAGGGTTTTGGGATGATAGGTGTCCCTCTAGGATTTTCCCAATAGTTGGACCCAAGGAACCCTTGAGAGGAAGTTACGAGTCATAGATCTCTGGGGTTACGTGGACACCCTCAGACCATTAGATCTATGTTGAGGGCATCCCATCATTGACCACTTCGGGAGAATGAAAGTGTTGCACCTCCATAACTCCCGAAGATCGAATTTAAAAAGTAACGAGGATTGTCAATCCTCAGATCCTTCAAGATCCATCTCATCTATCAATATACGGGGAATGCATGGCAAGAGATAATATAGTATGAAAAGTTGGCACTCCAAGGGATTTGAGGTGTGGCATGTCAATAAGCTCTAAATATCGGAGCCTAGATAAGACGTAGGTTGTTGATCTGAGATAAGCGTCAGCCATCTGATCTACTAGTTCATAGTTCGTACATTCTGCATTATTGCGTGTTGGAACGGCTAAAACCTTTGAATGTTAGAGTCACGAAGTAATGTGTATCGTTGATCCATGGATTCTTCAGGACCTTCCCTAACCATTATATATAAACCATGCTCAACTCGGCGCTGACCACCTCAAGAGAAAGGAGTAAGTCACACCATGGATTCCCTGAATGCTGAAGATATGAAGTAATAGAGGTCATAGATATAGGGATTAAGTGGACACACCTTCACCATGGGATATAGGGGCATAGGAAGGCCATCATTCTGGAGTGACGTCACAGATTGACGTCATCAAAGGTGACATGGACCCATGATTGACATGGCATGTTTCACCTTGATTTGGACTTTTCACAGGCCCTATGTTCCCATTAGAATGTGACATGTGTCACCCACATAATGGGCCATATGTCATCTCTTCCTTGTTGTGTATCACACCTGACACTTATGGTTTGGTCCATATGGAGGGAGAAGTAAGTGGAATCCACTTGTATTTTACTTCACATCTAATATTTCACCCCATGTGAGGGTGGACCATTTGGGAGTCTGGGACTTCGGGGGTTTGGGATGTAGCATTGTGGGTAAGTCAAAAGGCTTGAAGGCTAGAGCCACGTGGAGGGATTTCAAGTTCCTTCGGAACATTGAGAGTTCAGAAATCCGAGAGACTTGATATGTTATAACGTGTGCTCCTAAAAGGGCCAAAGGCCGGAGCTACATTGCAGGGCCTCGAGAGCTTGACAATTCAAGACTTTGGAGGATATGCATGCTGAAAAGAAAGGGGGCATTCAACACCGAACACCGAATTCCCTGCTAGCTTGTGCATTAAATGAGGATTAATCCTAGTCATTGGATTGTTTTATGGATGGACCTTCCTTGATGGAGGTAGGAACCTATAGAGGGTACGAATGATATGAAGCCATGTGGGTGCCACATGGCCCTCAACCAATGAATGCCCAAACAACTTTGAAAGGGCATTTCTTCCAATCTTGAGCTATGTTTTGAGCATGCAGAAAATGGATAGAAATATTTGAATGAGAAGAATGTGATAGAGATCCCAGAAAGAGAATGTGACATGGTTTAAGGAAAATGAAATTTTATGCTCCATCCCTTAAAAGGTCTAGTTAAGGGGTTGGGTGTGTAAAAAATTGTCGTCATTTTGTTCTTTCTTTTGTTCTTTTTGTAGTTCATGATGGTGCATTTCAATTAATCTTCTAGATTATCTAATTGGTACAATAGGTAATTCATTCTTCTTCCTAAGTGAAATTTATCCATAGTTTTTACCCTGTGAGAGTTGGATCAAAAGTGCAATGGAATAACGAATTATTACCTATAGGATAAATATAAGGTAATATTCCCAGTCAATCATTTATAATCATATTTATACACCCATAAGACTACATGAATTAATATCATCCTAGGACTTACTACATATTTGGTGAGTCCTTTATGCAATTTTTTATTAAATTATTCGACCACCCCATTTTTGGGGGGGTGATATACTATTGTTCATTTATGACCAATCATAAACTTATTTAGTAGGACTTGGATTGTTTCATTTATGAAGTGTGTTCCCCGGTCACATATTAGTATAAGTGGACATCCAAACCTTGTGATTATGTTATCGCAAATGAATTTCGCCACAACTTCTTTGGTGCATGTGTTAGGGACCTAACCTCCCTAACCCCTCACGTAGGTAGAATAATATAATTCCATGTAATAAATGCCAATATTAATCTAGCAATAAGAAAGAATAAGTCAAATGTAAGAAGACCTAATAGAAGCTTTCACTTCCAGAAGGATCTTCCTCTAGATTTTTCTTTTGGATAGATATATTTAGTACAAATGGAAGTAGAGTGTATGAGAAATCTTGTCTTGGATATTATTGTAATAGAAAACTTCTCTGTTGGAGGTTTACCCCTAAAAGAAGAAAGTGAACATTGCTATCATTAATCAAAGTGCTCTTTCTAGTGTTATTATGGTATTGTTCTTGTATTGTTTTGGTTATATCATTGTTGTTCTACCACTTCTAGCTAAATTATTTATGTTATGCATACTATTTTATATATGGAATACTACAAATAGTATCTGAGCACTTTCCTCTATAGAAAAGTGTGGGTTAATTTTTTTTCTAGGGTAGAGACGTATTCCAACATATTAAAACTACAAAGATGTTTAGTTACATGCATAAACCCACGGTCGATGAGTCATACATGTAAAAAATGAAAGTGGTACCTAAGCACACATCTGTTGGACACCCTTGTAATCCCTGTTGGTACCCCTTCAAGTGGTAACACATCAGAAAAAACCTGTAGATTGATCAACCTAGATCTCCTAAAACCCTCTTAGATAAACAAATTGGTCATCTTACTTCTATAGTGTCACCAAGAACAACACTTGGGAAGATACTCTCTAGTACCTAGGTAGTCTGGCAGTACCACTAAGGGAATAATCTAACCTCCTTAGTTGGTGCCTTGAGATATTGGGCTGAGTAGTACAGTTGTACCCTGCACATATATTAGAGAGATATAGCACAGGGAAAACCATTGTTTGTAGAAACCCTGAATACCCTACCCCTTGGGACGGAAACAAAAAAAGAACAGATAAGATCTATTGTTACACAATTGTTCCTTCTGCATTATGGTTGTGAAATTACAACACATTTCTTCCTATTAAGCATTTGGGCATTTCGTTACTGTAGTATTATGCATATCAGAGTATAACTCCGTAGGAGTAAGAAAAAAAAGAGAGTAAATTGGTCCCACCGGAACACTTATTTGGGACCTATCTCACTGGGTTCCTCTCTTCACCCCGATTCCAGTGATACCTATCATTTTTAACACAATTTTGTTTTTGTGGACCAGACCCATCTCCGACACCCTTATTTGGATACTATCCATTTTCATCCCCAATTTTTCCATGATCACAGTAGTACCTATCATTTGAAATCATTTTTTATTCGTGTTCTTAACCACCCCTCCAGACCCCTTTTGTTTCCCCTAGACCATTTTCTTGCTCCTTTGTCCAAATGACTACCACACAAGCCCAAGACCTACTATCTTGATTGTTGACAACCATCATCATAGGGATGCCATCAAGAAACTCACTACCAACATTAGCTCCATCAATTCAACTATTGATATCCTCAAGGACCAATGTTCCCACATCAAATACCTCAAGAAAGAATGTTCCCACATCAAAGACCTCAAGGAACAATGTTCCTACCTCAAAGACCTCAAAGATCACTGCCTAGGACATTCCCAAAACCCTTCCTCTTTTAAACAACCATTTTATCAGGATGACCATGACTCTTCTCATTACCAATCCCCTCATACTACCCACTTTTTTCGAGACCTCCTCCCTCCTAGAATTGGGGTAAACAAATTTGATGGATCAGATCCTACAGGGTGGGTCACCCAAATGGAACATTATTTCAGTTTGCATGGAATTACTGATGATTTAGCCAAGCTTCATTATGGTGTCCCACATCTGGATCCAGAATGATGGAAATGGTGGAAACCGAGAAAAAAGGCATGCCAAAGGTATCTTGTTTGGACATAGTTTGTGGCCGAAATTTATGACCACTTTGAATCCGACACCCAAAATTTAGGCTATTTGACCAAGTTAAAGTAATATGGAATAGCGGAAGACTTTATTGTTTCATTTGAGCACTTGGATTTCAGAACGAAGGGCATGTCATATAATTTCTTTAGGTAATTCCTTATCAGTGGCCTCAAATATGAAATTTATTCCCATGTTCTCATGGCATGCCCCCAGACTTGGTTGGAAGCTACTCAACGATCCAAGGAAGCCCAACAGATTGTGTCCTCCCAGACCCGCAAACCCTCCTTTCCTCCTCACTCTAAACCCACCCATTTTTCCCCTTCTTCAACTCCCATCAATATCCAAAAATTAACGAGGGATGAAATGGATGAACTCCAACTCAAGGGTCTTTGATATAATTGTGATGAAAAATATTTTCTTGGGAACAAGTATAAGGAACAAAACATTTTTATGGTTGTGACTAAGGATATTTCTAAAGAAGATGTTGTTGTTCCACCTATGGAGGAACTACCACCACCATCTGACAAGAAGATGTTGTTGTTCCACCTATGGAGGAACTACCACCACCATCTGACCTCACCCCACCCTCTGACCCACCCAAAGTTGAACCGGTAATTTCACTTAATGCCCTCGTTGGCTTCTCTGCTCCCCAGAATCTCAAATTAATTGGTTACATCAGAAATACGAAATTCATCATCCTTGTGGATAGTGGTAGAACCCATAACTTTATTCATCGTTGCATTGACAAATAATTCAATTTTTAAATCTGTGCAGTCAATAATTTTCAAATCATGATTGCCAATTGTGGTTCCATGAAATGTGGGAGACGATGTGAAAATGTTTGACTCCAAATTGGTCAGTATCACTTGAAATCCCATATGTTTTATATAGACATGGGTGGTTGTGAAATTGTTATTGGTGTCGAATGGTTACGCACTCTTGAACCAATTATCATGGATTTTAACGAATTAACCATGCAATTCCAAAAGGAGGGATAACTGTATAAGTTCCAAGTCATCACAACAGGCTCCCCTGAGATCATCAGTTCCCATATCATGGAAAATATCCTCAAAAAATATAATTTGGGAATTATATCCCAACTCCAGTCCATTCATGTTGTTGAGACACCTTTTCTGCATCCCAACCTCCAATATATTCTCTCCCACCACCAAGTTGTTTTTATGTTGTAGGAGCATTTCCATCAGCAATTAAAGAGGATGAGTGGAGGACAAATTAGTACCTAATGCGTGCATTTCAAATCAATTTTGATCCCAAGGAGAGCATGTTTATTTTGATATTTTGAAAACATTGTAATTTAAAGGTTTTAAATGTTTTGAGGAAAGAGCCATCACATAAGGCCACCGAAGATTGTAATCATCTTAATTATCTGTACGGTTGTACATATTTCGAGCATCATTTATTATCTAGTTTTTAAATTCTCATTCAACATAATAGTCCTTAGTAGATGAATGTATTAAATATGATAGGATATCACTAAGGTAGTCTGGAGGGAAGGATCAAGAAGCATATCCATGTATAAATATATGTAATGTATGCCCAAATGAGGATGTTGATCATTATCTTAGAGAGTTGATGCATGTTATTGTTGTTGTTGTTGGTTGTTGTACAGAGTTGCAGAAAGTTGTAAGAGTCCATGTACATAATTTGTTGACGGAATACAAGCAGAGAGGTTTGATTCCAAATGTGTGTTGTTGTATTCTTGTGAGTTCATTGAGTAGATGTGATGTTTCTTTTTGTTCTCTTTGTTTTATGTGTTTCATGTGTTTTAGTATGCATTTCATGGTTAAGTGTGAGAACCTTTGATGTTCCATAAGTTTCAGTTTATCTTCTGAGAGTTTTGGTGCAACGAGTGCATAGTGCCTGCAAGGAGTGCGAAGGTCGAGTCAAGATTGACTCAAAATCTCAGAAGTAGTAGTGTGAAACTTTATAGTCGAAGTGAAAGGAGTGCACAGTCACTCAGAGGAGAGCTAAGTTTGGAGAAGTCTCATGCAAGGAGTGCGTAGGGCCAACACTTATTAGAATTTTTGAAGCAGTTACAGAGGGGACGAGTGCAAGGAGTGCATAAGGGAGATTTTTGAAAAAATCTCTAAGTCCAAAACATTTTAGAAGTTCAATGATGCAAGGAGTGTGCCAAAGGTTCGAAATAACTCAAGGATCAAATCTCAGAAAGGATAACCTCAAAATACTTAAGGAAGAGGGATTTTCTTTGTTTGAAGAGATCAACGGACGAGATTCATTTTGAGAGGATACAGGATCTCTCATCTCCATCCAATCAAGAGAAGTATTGTGGGATTTAAACCTGTAAGTCATCAAGACTTCGCATTCGGGAGAAATCATGCGTCGAGCTCAAAGGAGGAGGTAACAAATATTTGAGATCAATGATCAAGATCCATTTGGGAAATTTCAAGAGCACTTACAACCATCTTATCTAGAGGAGTTGTGCAAGGGTTAACCATTGAATCCCTTTGGACTTCGTAAATTTGAGAGATTTGGATTGTGGAGGAATCGGGATCCCTGAAGTCCCGAAGGTCGAAGATAATCATAGTCATATAATCCAAAAGGACACGTGTCAGCAGATCATTAGACTCGGAAGACCAATATACCAGGAGAATAGTGAGAAGAAGATTTCAAAATCTCTAGAGTCCCAAAGTCTAGAGTTGATCTAAACCATCATTCGGAGGAGGACACATGGAACTAGATCCGAAAGTCTAGAGGACCAGTAATCCAGAGAAAAGGAGTGACAAATATCTTGGGAGCGAGGATTTTCCAAAGTCTTAAAGGCCGAGATTCATCCTAGTCATCGATCTGAAGGAGGAAACATGGAGGAAGGAGCGTTCCTTTGGTGTTTCTCCATTTAGTAAACATAAAGTTTGCATTTTTCACACACTCGGACTCCCGAAGCATGGAGCTAATCTAGGTCATCCATGTGTTGAGGCATGGTGGTCATTTATATGAGTCCTCCGAGAGTTCACAAGTCCAGTGCTCTAGATATTTTACAATGTTAGACACCTGGGACTCCCAAATCCTAGAATCCCGGAATGAATCATGGTCATTGGCCAATGGGAGGGCACAGACTATTGATTTCCTTCCATGTGTGTGTTTTTCCACCCGGTGATCCATAATAATTGTGGAGATGTGCTTCAAGAAGTCCCAAAGCCTGAAATCACGGAGTGGGGTGCGATTCATTGATCTGATCAGAGAATTGGGACTGTTTGATCTAATTTATAGTTTGGCTCTCCAGGAATTTGGAGTGTTGAAGTGGTTAGAATTTATGAATCTCGTATTTCTGTAATTGTGGAGATGTGCTTCAAGAAGTCCCAAAGCCTGAAATCACGGAGTGGGGTGCGATTCATTGATCTGATCAGAGAATTGGGACTGTTTGATCTAATTTATAGTTTGGCTCTCCAGGAATTTGGAGTGTTGAAGTGGTTAGAATTTATGAATCTCGTATTTCTGAAATTGTTTTCCACCATAGATTTGAGTGGAGATTGTGGGTTGTTGATCCATGCTATGGTTCGATGCTTCATCACTTCAGCATTCAAAAGGTTTGGAGTTCTATTATGTTGAGACTCTCGATGTTTAATACCTTTGAAGTCTCAAATTATTTAGAGGCCTTGAGGCTTGGCCCATGGTTTTGACCCACGGTTCCACTGAAATCTTTGATAGTGCTCAAGGACCCCCGAAAAGAATTTTTTTCATTCAGGAATAAGATTTTAAAGCCCCTATTATGGATTTGAGGGCTCAGAGAGAGATTGCAAGCTGATTCAACTCTCGAATTCAATGATCCTTAGACCGGGAGGTCGCACGAACCCTGAGATAGGGTGGGGTATACATGAAGTGGTATCATAGCCTGAATTAATCTATGTGTGAATGAAGATTCAAAACCATGTCGCCTAAGAGGCATAGAGAGAGAGTAGTGGAAGATGCATCCATGGGAGAAGAAATGAGGCAACTCCATGCGAGATTGGATTCCATGGAGACAACACACAGGAGAACATCTGATGCTGGTGATATCAGGGAATATGAGAGTGAAGAAATGGAAGTCGAAGGAGATGCAAGAGAAGAACCTGCAGAGGAACGCATGTTGAGATTTGTTGCAAAAATAGGGGCCAGAGGAAAAATGGAATTCCCAATGTATGAAGGAAACTTAGATGTTGAGGA
>CBVK0101331703.1:0-12418 GCA_900067695.1 Picea abies
AGTACCACTTGTATTTCCTACGTGTATGAATCCCCAACCATGGGTTTATGTGCGTAACGACAGATCTATGTAGCTTAAAGACATCGGAATACGTCCCTACCCTGAAAAAAATAACCCACAATTTTTTGTCGAGGAAGGATAAATGGATTGAACAATTTAACGCTATAGGTACGATGGGATATGAAGGAATACATACTAGGAATGAGTTATTTACTATAAGGGATAATATGGCCCATATTTAAATAGTAGAGAAATATCTCCTTTTGTATGTGAAACCATATGTGGTCACCAACTTTGGATGTGAGAAGGAACCCATGTTGATCATGGCAATTCTTGTATTATTTTAAGGTTTTGATATTAAAAGGACTTCCTCATCTTATTAATGAACTCTCTATAATTTAATGATGATTGACTTCTTGTCCTCCCACTTTCATTTTGTATGGAATTAATGAAGTTTTTAAATGTTCCCAAGAGAAGCAATAGATACAAGGCAAGGTAGCTTTCAAAGGGACCATGTTTGTTTTGATAGGGTTCTAGATTTGTGGATTTGATTTCATTGTTTTTTACATTTAGGGGTATTGATTTATTAGGTTAAGGTTTAGGGATTTTTAAAAAATTAAATGATATCAAAAACATTGGAAACAACTATAAGAAAAAAGGGAAAAAAAATCCAACCTGATGTGAAGGGAAAAAAAATCCAACCTGATGTGGTGAAATCCATTTGAATGGATCTAGAGATGTGTGGGGGTCCTTTCCAAACTTGGTCATCTTGATCTCAATAATGAAAGATGGAATTTGTGAGAAAAAAATAAGTCATTGCCAATATTTGTATTTTTTATAACACAAATACTCTTGGTTGAGAGTTGAGAAGATTCTTAAATGAGGAAATCAATAGAGAATCATATGTCTTGACCAATAGTATTTTGGGAGAGTTCTAAAATAAACAATGAAATTTGCAATGCCCTAGTAAGTCTCATTCCAAAAACTGTGTTTCCCATTTTCAAGTTTTCACCTATTCCATTTATCATTAGTAAACATATACAACATGTTATATTATAATAAACCTATCAGTGACAGACATATAAGGAATTAAACCCTATGTCATATAGGAAATTTTAAAATAAATATTACTTTAGATTTGAAATTGAAGATGGGGAGATAAGAGAAGCTTTCCTTTACCATATAGCATTACTAAAAATCTAATGAATCTACCATTAAAGAACATATAAACAATTAAGTGTTCCCCCATATGGGGTGTCAGGGACGCAATCAAAGTGTCAGTGGGTCCCTAACCCCCCCACCCACCTGGCCTCCAGATCTGCGGATAGTTGTCAGTAGCCTATGTCATCCACCTCACCTCCTTATGTGGTTTAATACCCCCATCGTTGTCTCTTCCTCGCACTCGAGCGTCCCTGTCCTAGCATTCACATCATGATCTTACACACTCCTTACCAGCTCGATCCCCCTATCCTTTGCATGCGATATGGGAAGGTGGTGAAACAACTGAGTTTGATGGTGGATATGGCCCATATCTATGTTAATCATGGGATCATCCTCCACTTATGGGCCTTGGCGTTGGGTGGATATGTTATATGTGTCCCCTCCTCGCTACATTATTGCTTGTCTCTTTTTGTTTGTCTCTCTTGTCCCTTATTTCCCTCCACAACTTCCTTGTTGCACCCTGCAGTGGGAACTTCCTCCCCCTTTTCGCTCCTGAATCGTGTGCTCTAGTTCTCCAACTCCTTTGACATGGCTCGGGGTAGCTCTTCCAGTCGAGGTCGGGGGTCACCTCATGCAGACCCAGAACCCAATCGGGCTTTCGACTTGTGGACACGGCCGAAAACTCTGTGGATACCTATCGCTCAGTCACCCGTTCGAAAATTCAGTCGGAAATGCATCTGGCCAAGGTTGATGTTCATGTTCTTTGTAAGTTCATATCAGACAAAGAGGTGAAGGAGACTACTAGCTCGTGGGTTCCTGATACTAGTTTCGTCTGTGGTCGGTCCTCCTACTACCTAAAAACTATGGACATCTATCGGCACCGGAAGACTCTGATGGGAAGATTTTTGTTAGACCACCATCAAGCCAACCAAGAAGTCCTCATGTAGCTCGATGACGTGCAACTCCATATCAAGTTGGTCAACCACAAGCTGAACCTCACCACTGACCAGATAGTCAACATAGACTTGTCCAATCTGAACTATGCTCAACCCCAAGTCCCAACAACAGCAAGCCGAAACATTAGAAAACAAATAAAACAATTTTATATAAATAATTTAGGAAAAAATCTTCATAACCTTTATAGTCTTATCACTAAAATAATAAAAGCAATAAAAAAGGTTTCAAAATGTTATTCTAAGAACTTTATTTATTAGTAATCTTATCACTAAAATAAAAACACTAAATAAAATCAATTAAATCCATTTAGAGGGAGCTCATTCTGCATGGTGACAGGTTTGAAACCTAAAATAAAAAAATAAAAAATAATCCAAAATCACAGATAATAAAAAAATACACTAACTGAAATCTCAAGTCTTATTCTAAGAGGTTTGAAACCCAAAAGAGACACACAAAAAATCCAAAATCACCGGTAATAAAAAAAACACTAACTGAAATCTCAAATCTTATTCTAAGAGCTCTAAATTTATGATACACATTCTTATTATTTGTTAAATGGCTTTGACAATGCCAAAAAGCATATTCATTAGTTTTTATACAACTTTTAACCTTCCTATATTTATTCTCTTATTCAAGCTTGGACAAAGCAAATTCATTAGTTTTATAAAACTCTTAACCTTTGTATATTCTCTTATTCAAGTTAAGAGTATTTCTCTTCGTAAATATTCAAAATGTGTACTCTTATAAGTTCATTTTCATAAAATACTAAGATAAAAAGTTTAAAAATTAAATTCAATACGATTGAGTAGTATTTCTCTTCACATATATCAAAATGTAATATCTTATATAATGTTCATTTTCATAAAATACCACACGTTCATATAAATTCAAAACTCTACAGATTCATTATCGCAATGATTCAAATATATTATAAATATATATTGAGCGTCATAGATTTTTTGAAAGAAGAGGATGGTGTGACATCGATTAGATGAGTGCGGCTAGGGTTTCGTCGGTATCTTATGCAGTAGAGATAATTCTGTGAAAAGAACCAGCACTGCAAAGGGCTTTGGATTAGGCTCTATGCGTCCCATTGGTTGCGTGTGGAGCCCAATCCTTCCAATAAAATGATGTGAGAGGTCTGCAGCTCAACCAGAAAAGTAGGAAGATCAATCCAGTGGCCCGCCTTGAACGATCTGTCAAGCACCATCTCCGCCTAGATCCTCGACATGAATTGGCATTATCTCTGATCTGAGAGGACGGCTTTCTCATACATTCATCCTCGACATGAATCGCCATTATCTCTGATCTGAGAGGACGGCTTTCTCATACATTTATAGTTGAGAAGGCATTGTAAAACTCTGTGAACAAGCTCGACTCATCTCAAATAAGAGATGTGGTAAAATGTGGGACAAAGAAAGCTCTGGTCTGCAGATTTAATGGACGATGGTGGTCGGTAGATGCGCTCATGGAGTGGATTAAAGATAGCTACAGTGGATTAAAGAAGATAGCTATGGTTGTGACCTAGAAGTTCATTTTTTAAAAACAGGCATTTTCTTAAATTGATTGTCAAGCAAAGAAGAGAAGCAAAGGGTTTTCGAAGAATGGCCTTGGTTTCTGAGGAAGAGTAGACCTTTTCCTTGCCCCCTAGATGTCTAATTATAATTGCTGAATGACTTCGATGGTTTTCATCCAGGTTTGGTTCAGAATCCAAAATATCCCATGTATTTTCGTGTAGAGTGGGAAGGCTCCCTATGGAATAAAAAATTGCATCATTTGAGCATTGTATTAAGCTATCAGTTGGCTGGCTCCCAGAAGTTCAATGAAGATGTAGGACAACTCCTAGTTCCAGACCTTCAATGAAGGTGTAGGACAACTCCTAGTTGTAGGGTAAAATCTCTAGCCATAAGTATAGCCTCAACACCTCTTCACTAGTTTTCACCCTATTAAAAGAAAGAGAAGAAAACAACCTTCAATGCTTTAGAATTGGTGGTTAAAATGGATTTTCAAAACTCTGTTGAAAACTTAAATAATTCTTTGTACTTTGCCATATGAATAAGCCATAATCTTGTACTCATTACAAGTAATGGTTTTGAATTAAAATAAATAATTCAAATAAATTAATAGTGAAAAAAACACAAGTCCATTAGGGTGGTGCACTGGTTATTATTAATTCCCAAGAAAATTGTGAATTTAACTAAGTTTAGGGGCTAGGCATATCCTCTAACAACCAAGATGAAGTGATGGCACTTTACCAAGGATTGTTCACTTTACCAAGTATTGCTCATTCTAAAGTAGATGGTGATTAATAGGGCTATTGCAGTGAGGGACTCGTCTATTGTCATCTATCAAGTTCAAAGTCCCTTAATCTCACATGGTTCCATCTTTTCCAAATTGATTCTCAAAATTCAAGGTGTCACAAATTCAAATTCTTTCACTTATATTGATTTTTATCATGTTCTTCACTATCAAAACAATAGGGTGGTTGTAATGGTAAACAATGAAACCTTCTTTCCAAATTGATTCTCAAAATTCAAGGTGTGGCAAATTCTTCTAAGAATTCAAGGTGTGGTAAAGTCTCACTTCTAAATTTTTTTTTACCTTGTTCTTTAGTGTCAAAACAATCATGTAATGGCAAACAATGGAACCTCACTATGAAGTGGTTTAGTGTCAAAAAATGGGGGGACTTCCTGATTTCAAACTTGGGATAGGCATCCATCTGAGTGGATGTAATGGTAAACAATGGAACCTCCTTTCTAAATTGATTCTCAAAATTCAAGATGTGGTAAAGTCTTTCAATTCTATTTTTTTTACCATCTTCTTTGGTCTCTAAAGAATCATGTAATGACATACAATGGAACCTCGCTATGAAGTGGTTTAATGCCAAAAAATGGGGAGACTCCATGTCAGATTTGAAACTTGGGAAATGGCAAGCATCTCTGGTGAATGTAATAGTAAACAATGGAATCTCCTTTTCAAATTGATTCTCAAAATTAGAGGTGTGGCAAATTGTTCTCAAAATTCAAGGTGTGGCAAAGTCTTTCACTTATATTGTTTTTTACCATGTTCTTTAGTCTCAAAACAATCATGTAATAGAAACCAATGGAACCTCACTATGAAGTGGTTTACTGTCAAAAAATAGCGGGACTTAATGATTTGAAACTTGGGAAATGGCATGCTTCTCATGTGGATGTAATGGTAAACAAGGGAACCTCCTTTCCAAATTGATTCTCAAAATTCAAGGTGTGACCAATTCTTCTCGGAATTCAAGGTGTGGCAAAGTCTTTCACTTCTATTGTTTTTTACCATGTTCTTCGGTCTCAAAACAATCATGTAATGCCAAACAATGAAACCTCACTATGAAGTGGTTTAATGTTAAAAAATGGGGGGACTCTATGATTTGAAGCTTGGGAAAGGGCATGCATCTCATTTGTATGGACAAGTGGCAATCAACTGATATAATATCAGAAACTTGGGAAATGGTATGCATTTCATTTGTATGGACAAGTGGCAGGTTGATGTAATGGCAAGAAATAAAACCTTGTTGGGGTGTGGTTTAGTGGTAATCAAATGAATGTAATGACAAACAATGAAACTTTGTTGGGATGTGGAATGTAATGGAAAACAATGAAACTTTGATGGGATGTGGTTTAATATGGAAAAATAGGAAACTTAATGATTTGAAATTTCCGAAATAGCATGCATTTAATGTCAAAAATTGAATATAATGGCAAACAATGAAACTTTGCTGGGATGTGGTTTAATGTGAAAAATTAGGAAAATTCATGATTTGAAACTTCCTAAATGACATGCATTTAATGTCAAAAACTTTGCTGGAATGTAATGGCAAACAATGAAACTTTGTCGAAATGTGGTTTATTTTTTCAATCAAATATACAAACAATGAAACTTTGCTGGGATGTGGTTTAATGTGAAAAAATAGGAAAATTAGTGATTTGAAACTTCTGAAATGACATGCTTTTAATGTCTAAAACTTTGCTGGGATGTGGAATGTAATGGCAAACAATGAAACTTTGCTGGCATGTGGTTTAATGTCAAAAACTTTGCTGGGATGTGGAATGTAATGGCAAACAATGAAACTTTGTTGGCATGTGGTTTAATGTCAAAAACTTTGTTGGGATGCCTTTGCTGGAATGTAATGGCAAACAATGAAACTTTGCTAGGTGTGGTTTATTTTTTCAATCCAATATAATGGCAAACAATGAAACTTTGCTGGGATGTGGTTTAATGTGAAAAATTTGGGATGTGGTTTAATGTGAAAAATTTGTGATTTGAAACTTTGGAAATGACAGGCATTTAATGTCAAAAGCAACTTTGCTGGGATGTGGAATGTAATGGCAAACAATGAATTGCTGGCATGTGGTTTAATGTCAAAAACTTTGCTGAGATGTGGAATGTAATGGCAAACAATAAAACTTTGCTGGCATGTGGTTTAATGTCAAAAACTTTGCTGGGATGTGGAATGTAATGGCAAACCGTGAAACTTTGATGGCATGTCCATTTCTCATCTCCTTTGTAGGGATAAGTGGCGAAACCTCTTTGAATCTCCGGGAGTTACCTCTTGATCCCTCCACTGTACCCTATCCATCACATTCCAAGCATGTTGGTAGGATGACATTTATCCTCGAAAAGATAGAGGCATTTAGTACAGGTGGGATATGTTTAAGCAAATGTTTTATTGTATGCTGGATGTTATTCTCGGACAGCCTGGTTTGGTCTCGGCTTGTGTCTCTTTCCTGTCTAATGTTAGTGTGTTTTTGGGTGCTATTGTGGCTTCCAACAATTGAGTCCTCGGCATGGCGACTGACTTCTCCTGCAAACTCCTTTTTGTATGGAAAGTGTTTGACATTCTTGGTGGTGTATGCGATTAGTTTATGTGGAGAATGGACAAACAAGTGTATTACTTGTTCAATAACAGACTTCCGAAGAACTCAGGACGAACAGTTTGTCAAATGGCTGATTTCCAAGCTGTTCTGGAACAGTCCAACGGATTGTTGACCTGTCAGTTACACTAAGAAATAGAGTTAGCAACTAAAGTGGAAAATTAAGAGAATCAAATTCAAAAACTGACAGCAGAAAGCAATATGTAATGCCAGCTGAATTTGGGTTTTGCAGGGAACTCTCAGTCCATGCCCTCCTTTCCCAAGGTTTCAGTTGGATCTGCCAGAGTGCCGGTTAAAGTTAAGGAAACTGTACAGTGGGTACTAGGAGAAAATGATGCTGAAAACATAAATTTGGACATCCAGAAGGAAGTGAAAATGTTATCTTCAGGTTTTTATTAAAATGTAAATGTGTTTTGTTTCTAGGTCAGTTCATAAAAAGTTTTTATTAAAATGTAAATGTGTTTTGTTTCTAGGTCAGTTCATAAAAACGTATAGGACTAAGATTTATAATATTTTAAAAAGGATTACAAGTATAGCTCAGCAAGCATGTAAATTTTTCTTTGAAAGTTTTTGAATTCCAGGACTCGGTCTCTCTCTATTTTGTTTTATATTAATTTGCCATTCCTACAAAAGAATTTAATACAAAATCTATCCATTTCAATTTTAAAAAACACACAGATTCATAAACCCACATAATATAAAATAATTTGAAAAAATATTTATACAATTTTAAAATTATTATGAAAGAAACGTATGAATGAGCTTTGCTGTATGCTAGCTTTTTCCAAATGTCGCATGTTCATCTTAATTTAACAATGGACTAATTCATTATTTTAAACTGAAGGACATTCCAAATTGCACGAGGTAGAGAGCCTGCACATTCGAACTGAGGGACATATTCGAAATTGCTAACGAGTAATGAACCTGTCGGAGTTCCCAGAAGAACCGTGTAGCTTCAAAGTTGGTTAATCGGAACAAATCTCATATATTTTTTCTCAGTTTTATGGTTGAACATGAGATATAAAAGAGAATAAAAGGGAAAGTCGTTGACTAATTCAAATTTCTCAAGAGAGCCTCGAAGCATTCTCTTTGTCTTTCAATATAATAGAGATTTATTTATATTTCTCTAAAGTTATAGCTATGGATATCATTTTCTGCGCGATTCTTACTGTACCATATGTGTATAATAAGGAAATCCATTTATTTTTATAATAGGATTAATTTGAATGTTATATTTTATTATTAATATTTAGTTTTTTTTAAAGCTTCTATGTGTAAATTTTTATGAAATAAAATATATTTTTCAAAATTTATATTTTTGAAGAGTTTGATTCTTCATAAAATTGATAAATTTTAGATTACAAAGGATTTATATTTTTTTTAATTTCAAAAAAATATAAAAATGAAATTATTAAATCATGTATAATAATAATTGAAGATTTTATTTAAATAATATTATTAATATTTCATTATATTTAATATGGTTTATATAAGATTTTAATAATATTAATTATTTTTCACTAATATTATATGAATGAACATAAAATCATTTTATACATCTCTTGAATTAAGATGTAAAACTCTCTTCCACATAATCAAATTACATATATAATTTGTCAAATTTACTAATTTCAGTTTATATAGGATGATTATGAGAATATAATTACTTATATGTAAATAAATTTAAAATTAAAAAGGAGTTATATTGATATCATATTATATTTACATAAGATCACTATAAACTCTTGAATTAAGATGTAAAACTCTCTTCCACATAATCAAATTACATATATAGTTTGTCAAATTTACTAATTTCTGTTTACATAGGATGACTATGAGAATATAATAACTTATATGTCAACAAATTTAAAATTAAAAACTAGTTATATTGATGTCATATCTTATTTACATAAGATGATTATGAAAATACCATGATTTATATGTCATATCTCAAGTTTAAGATTGAGATAGATTGATGTTGTTTTTCTAATTTTGAAAAAACATAAAATGTAAAATTATGAATGAATCTCTCATTAAATGTAATAATAAATATTGAAAACATAATATACAAATTTTTTATTTAATTAATATTTCTATTGTTATGTTATATTTAATATGTTTTATATAAAATTTTAATAATGTTAATTATTTTTCTTTAATATTATATAAATTTATATATGATAACTATAAAAACTTATTTTTCAACATTTTCTTCTTTATATTATGTTTCTTCTTTATATTATGTTGTAAAACATTTTTTAACACCATTAAATTAGATATAATTTGTCAAATTCATTTAATTCTATTAGTATATTATAATATCATAATATCCACTTAACATCACATCATCTTCCTTTTTTTAACACTTCTTGATTTTATCATGTAAAATTTTATATATATCAAAATTTAAACTTAAATTAATAATATAACAAATACTTTAAATTACATACAAAACACTATCATTATTAATATAAAAACAATTTTTGTTATAAATATATTAACCTAAATATAAATCATTATTAATATAAAAACAAATTTTGTTATAAATATATTAACCTAAATATAAATTAGATTTGAGAATTTAAAATAATAGAGAATAAAAATACATTTAAATCTTTAAAATAATATATTTTCTTAATAAAATTGGATTAATAATAAAACTTTAAATATATTAATTTGTTTATTAAAATAATCAAAATGTTCACATAATAAAAATCATTTTTTTAATGAAATAATCAATAATAAAAATAGAAAATTTCATAATTATATAATTCATAATTTAAATATAAATTTAAATAATTCATAATTTAAATATAAATTTATATAAACCCATTTTTTAAATAATTTAGTTTTTATTTAGCTTTAAGTTAAAGTAAAAGGTTTAGTTACATAATATTAGTTATTTAAATAAAAATATATATCAAAAATTTAAATTACAAATATTTAAATATGAGTGTGTAGGTTTTCACAATTAATCATAATTAATCATAATGTTACTTGAACTTTATGAAGATAAATTGTATATCAAAATATTTAAACAATTTTGATATGGGTTAATAATCTTTATTTTCATAAAATTTTCAGTTTATAATAATTTTTAAATTATTTTATTAATATATAAAAAATTTAATAATAATAATAATTAAAAAACTAAATTTTAATTTTAATATTTTAATTTATGTCAAATAAGATAAGTTAATAAGTGTGTAATAATTTTGAATCATTAGATAATGATGAGAGTGGGAAAATATTAAAGAAATAATGATGGGGAAATAGTAAAGGAAAAAATATATATTTATAAAAAAAAATATTAAATAATAAAAATATTCAAAATAATAAAATAATAATTAAAAATAATCAAAATTTTAAATATGTTACTAGAACTAATGTTAATAAAATAATCAAAACATTTAAAATAATAAAATAACAATTAAAATATTAGATATTATTTTCGGGATTAACTACGTAGTGTAAGTTATTAATCTATGACTTATATCTATGAGTATTAGTCTCAACTGACCAATAATTCTTATGATTTGAATAGTCCACTTAGCACTCATTGCATAGGATGATGCTCACAAGAGTGAAGAAATGGGATTGAAACCAATTTCTATTAAATATTAAATATTAAATATATTGAAAATAATAAATTTACAATTAAAAATAACCAAAATTTTAAATGTGTTATTTAAATAAAAAATAAAAACATTTAAAATAATAAAATAACAATTAAAATATAATACTTGGTATAAAATATGATAAACCTATATAAAATAATAATTAAAATAATTATATTTAAAATAATAAAATAACAATTAAAATATGTTATTGGTGTAAAATATGTTAATAAACCTATATAAAAAACAATTAAAATAAGTATATATAAAATAATAATTAAAATATGTTACTTATATAAAATAAAATATATTGATAAGCAAATTTAAAATAGGTTTATTAGGATTCTCATTTTAAAATTGATATTATCCTCACTTTGGTATGTTTTTGAAGAAAATAATAACTTTTATGACTAAATGTTCATGATAATAACTAGTCTTATAGGTTTATCCATATCAACACATGGCCATGGATGTGGTCATGGATGTGGTCAGGATAATAAGCTCATTTAATAGATTCATGGGCAAGTTTGGTAAAGATTGTATGGAAAATATGTAAATAGAAAGTAAATTAGAATGTATAGGAAGCTTTGGAATATTGACTTTAAAAGAAATCAAGATAAATGAGATACCAAATAATAAAAGTTTAAGAGTTATTGTTGAGTGATTGTATGAAAAAAATGTAAATAAAAAGTAAATTGGAATGCATAGAAAGTTTTGGGATATTAGTTTTAAAAAAATCAAGGTAAATAAGATAAGAAGCAAAAATTAAAGAGTTGTTGTTGAGTGTTGTAGTTTAATATGGTTAAACAAAAAGTTATAATAAACAAAACATTGTAGGGAAAAAATGTAAAATGCATATAAATGAGAAGGTTGTGGCTTATAAAGAGAAGGTTGGTTGTTTATAAAATAAAAGTTGTATATTTTAAAGAGAAAATTGATTTTTTTAATAAAAATACTTTAATAGAAAGAATATAGGTTTTAACTTTTAAAAATGGTTGTTAAAGTTGATGTAAACATGAAGTAAAAAAATGCAAATACATATTAAGAAAAATTGTAAAAAAATGTAAATGCATATTAAATGAGAAGGTTGTGGCTTGGTTATAACCTGCATAATAACGCAGAATGTTGGTTTATTATAATAAAAAACTTTAATAAAGAATGCAAGTTGAATATAAGGAATATAGATTTTAACTTTTAATGATGATATAAATATAAAGTTAAAAAATGTAAAAACAAAATAAATAAGAATGTATGGTAGGAATAATGAAAATTGTTAAAAAAAAATGCATATTCAAATCAAATGAAAAAAGTTTAAATAAGAAAAAGGTTGTGTCTTGGGTATAAAATGCATAATAAAGGAGGAGGCTCATTTCTTATAAAAAAAAATGAGAATGTATAGTATGATTAAGGAAAACTGTTAAAAGAAAATAAATGTAAATGCATATCAAATAAGAAGGTTGTGACTTGGCTATAATCTGCATAGGAAAGGTAGAGAATAAAAGTTGCAATTTTTAAAGGAGAAGGTAATTTTATAATATTTCTCCGTGGGGGAAAGGTAGAGAATAAAAGTTGCAATTTTTAAAGGAGAAGGTAATTTTATAATATTTCTCCACGGTTTTGAATGGGAATACTGCTTCTCAGCGATTTTGAACTGGAATAATACTTCCATTTTTTTTTCTTTTTTTTCTTCCATTTTTTTTCTTTTTTTTTTCTTCTAAGATTATATATCTAAGGTTTTCAACGCCAATAATACTTTTTTTTTAAGGAGATATTTTATTT
>CBVK0101331722.1:0-14507 GCA_900067695.1 Picea abies
CTACATTGATATAACACTTGCATTATATGGTTAAAAATGATAAGATTGCTCTATTACTGATTTACCCCCTCTCTCAGTAATCCAACACTACCAAATGGGCTTGTCAAAGGGTTTTGAATGTTCCAACTTAATAAGCATCCCTAGAGTGCAAGTGTATTTTAGGGAGTGAGCTACTTCATGGGCAAGAGTGATGCTATCCATAATTTGTCTGCCTTCTACACATCCTAATTGTTCGAGGATAATTATAAGGGGAAGGAGAGGCTTTAGGTGGGAAGAGATGACTTTGGAAATAATTTTGTAGATGACATTGTAGAGGGTGATGGGATTAAAGTTACATTGCTCCTCATCCTTTCCTTCTTTGGGAATTAGGGCGATGAAGGTGGCATTGATGGAAGGGAGGACTCCACATCCTAATTGTTCGAGGATAATTATAAGGGGAAGGAGAGGCTTTAGGTGGGAAGAGATGACTTTGGAAATAATTTTGTAGATGACATTGTAGAGGGTGATGGGATTAAAGTTACATTGCTCCTCATCCTTTCCTTCTTTGGGAATTAGGGCGATGAAGGTGGCATTGATGGAAGGGAGGACTCCAAATATTCTCTGTGATTCCAAAACAAGGTTCCAGACATCGTATTTGACAATAGGCCAACAACAGTGGAAAAATTAGAGGTGAATTTGTCATGTCCAGAGGATTTACCAGAGAGAATACCTAGGACAACATCTTCCATTTATTCTAGGGTGAAGGGTATGAGGAGGATAGCATTTTGATAATCATAGATAAGGTGAGGAATGTGCCAGGTAATGGAGTGGATGGAAGGGGAGAAATTACTCTAAGGTTCAAATAAAAGATCAATAAAAAAAGAGATTAATTCCTTTTCAATATCTTTGTGAGCAGTGAGAGAATTACCTTGAAAGGATTTGAGCTAGAGGATGAAATTGGAGTGCCTCTTTTGGATCATGGATCAATGGAATAATTTTGAGTTGTTCTTTCCCTCTTTGAACCATTGGATATGGGAATTTTTCCTCCACAATGTTTCCTCTTGCTGATATCACTCCTCCATCTGGTCTCAAACATTTTGTTCCTACTTGACTAGGTCTTCTATAAGTCCAGTAGTGATGATTTGTTGTTGGAAGTCTACCGTGCATTCTTCTAACTCTTTCTCGACATGGAAAACATTTCCAAAGATCTATTTGTTTTAGGTTTTGAGGGTCTGATTTTAGTTTTTGATCCTCTATTGAAATAGGTATATGAGCATGCCCTGGTGCACATCAACCTCTTTCCACCAACGTTTGATATTTAGTTGAAAATATTTGTGAGAAACACTGAATTTCTCAAACCCAAAGGGTTTTTTGATAGGGGATCCCATTAGATCTAGAGAGAGACAAATGGGCTAGTGATTTGACCCTTTCACAAATAAAATGGTAGTAACTATCCCTTGAATAGTAAGCAGAAGAGATTATGAAGTCAGGAAATGATCAAGGTGACTAGCCACCTATTGAGATCCACCTCGTCTGTTATTACAAGTGTGAAATCCATTGGCTGTTTCTATATATATTAATTTCTGGTCATGGATGAAGGAATTGAAGATGGCAAAGTCCTCATCTAGCTTTCAAATTCCTCATTTTTTTTCACCAAGGGATGAGATGAGATTGAAATCCCCACCCAAAATACTGTGATTATTTCGCACAATGTTTTCTATTCTTCCAAGGCATTAAAAAAAAACCACTTTTTATGCTACAATTGGAGGTCCATATACGTTGGTGATCAAACTTGTTACCACCAAGCCAATGCACCTAATATGTGCTGAGAGACTACGGGTTTTGGAAAAGAAGGTGTCTAAGAGAACAATGTGTAGGTTCTAAAGGAGGGCAAATCCCCCCACTAATAATGTTTTATCTAGAACCATGGAGTGTATTTTCCTCGATATTTTCCTAAATATTTCTTCTGCATTATGTCCTTGACATTTTGTTTCTTGCAACATTAAAATGTTAGTAGATTTAGAACTCACCTTGTTTATTAAGAGCCATTGTTTTCTCTTATTTTTGAGGTCTCAAATGTTCCAAGAAATGATATTCATTTAAAAAGGATAAGAGATGGATGACTGATGAGAATCCATTATTAGCACATTATGTCATGAATTGACTAGAAGGTCATCGATCTCCTGCATAAGATGGCGGTTAGATTTTCTTCCTCTTTGCTTATCATCATTGGGGTTCTTCTTTGGAGGTTTTCTACAGTGAACCCCAACACTTGGATGGATCTCCCTGAGGTTCCGAATCTAGGGGGTTTCTTTCTTTTATCAAGAGATCAATTCAATTTATTTCTTTGATTACATGGAATTGCGTGAATTTCTCTTCATTGGTAGATTCTGTGATTTGTTGCAGATCAGATCCTTCTAGATCCGTGTCTTCTGGTTACATGTCAAAATCATCCTTAATATCAACTTCCATTTCTTCAGTCACTAGATATTTGGAGAGAGTGGGTCCATTGCTTGGAATTCGAATCCTAGGCCCCTTAGGAGCTTGTGAGGGAATGCAATATTCTTGGGGTGTTTTATTCTCATTTTGATTAGTCGAGGTATGATTTTGAATCTACTCTTCTGGGTTATCTCCTAGAATTTTATTTCCTACAGACGAGGGGATTTTCCTTAATATAGATGGGTATGGATTCTACCTACATGGTGACAGGATGGAACTTTGATAAAACCCTCATCCGAGACAACCTCCAACTTTTATAAAGATTCCCATGTTCATGACATCGCCAACATTGGAAGGGGACAGATTTATATTCTAAATTCTAAACCCACTCTATGTCCTGATAGCTAAGGAAAATTGACTTTGAAATAGGCACAAATACATTCATATAATGAAAATTTGGTCGTAGGCTATGTACTTTCCATGTTTAGTGGCCTCAACTATTTTGACAAAAGTGCCTAGGGTATTCCCAATCCATGCTAATATTTATTCTTCCTAATATTCATGGGGAAGTGAATAAAATCATACCCAAATTAGGGCATAGGAGAAGTCTTCTTTATCGAGATTGGATTTTTTAGTCCAATACCCGAGATGCATCCTAACAGATCTGAAGAAATACAACCCATTTTCAAATATTATGTCTTTGTGAAAGTGATTGTGGAAGATTGTGGTGAAAAACACCTTTGAGCCAAGTTTCAGATCAGTATGTCCCATGGGTTTCCATCTGTCTTTGATCCACGCTACTAGATCTCATTCTGTTAGCCGGATCCCTAAAATGTTTCCAATAACCACAGGGTCTTTCATGAATTGTGCATAGTTGTCAATGCACTCAAAGATAATTTCATACTTTGACATTTCTTCTGCTTTCATAATGCATTGTATGGGCTTCCATTTGGCTTGTCATTTCATATATTGCAGTTGATCTTCCATAGGAGTGTTGCCTCCATTGTTTACATGATTTGATTAAGCGTTAATACCAATGCTCTTGGAGGGAGTCGACATGCCAGCAATAAAGTTTTCAAGAACTTATTTGTAAGAAGGGGGGTCAATCCCCCCTGTGTTCCCTTCCATGGGGTGTTACCAGGTGAAGGACTTCATGAAACAACAAACCCTAGTTTAGATCTCACTATTGATGTTTTGATTATACCACCTAATGTATTATTTCTTTGCTTTCTTACAAAGACATGAAATTATAATATAAATTTTGAATTGACTCTTGAATGTAATCAAACTATGAATCAAATGAAGGTGTTTCACTATGAATACAATCAATATGGATTGAAAATGTTGTTAAATGTATTCAAGATGTATGGAAATATTTTTCAATCACTCAAGCTTCCTTATATGCATTATACAAATCTTGAATTCTTTCCCTTTGAATGAACAAATCAATTAATTGGGGGAGGGAAATAAAATATATTCATAAGCCAAGAGTTATTGAGGCCTATTTATTTCATGAATCTAAGACTAAGAAATTTGGAATTCTATATTAAAATCTACAATAGGTTTATCCATTACAAGGAAAACACTTTTAGATAAGGTCTTTGTATATGTTTTAGCATTACAAGATTGGAAAAAATTATCAAAAAAAACTTTGCTATCGGTAGCAAAGGTTTTAATGGATTTTTAGTGTAACTAAAAATTATGGGCAGCCAAAGGTTTCGACAACTGTTTTTTTGTTGATGCACTTATATTGATAATACACATTGATGCATCACAATTTGATACACATTGGAGCCTAAAAAAAAATACATCATATACACCAGTGCATATTATATATTTTTGAATCCTTGGTGCTTATTTTATATATTGAAAGCACCAAAGTGCTTCTATCGGTAATATGCACTAGTGCACTACTATTTGATACGCATCGAGGCTTTAAAATAATATAGTACACATCAATGTGTATCATATATTTTTGAATCCCTGGTGTGTATTTATATCATGAAAGAACCTGTGCATATTAAATATGTAAAATCATTGGTACATATATTACATTCCACATTGTATTGTCTTGTAATGGTTACAATAATAGTATGACAATGTTAATGATATTGTTGAAGGGAATTGTGATATTGTTGTCATTAGGAGTCCGATGCTTTTATTACTTTTTTTTTGCTGGTATATAATACTCATTAAAACTCACCAATGTGAATATGTATGAACCACACTATTGTTTTCAAATGAATACAATGCATTGATATGTTTTAGTGCTAAAATTTTGCACGTTGAGGCTATGCAAATGCAACGTCTTGTTTTTTCCCCCAAAATTTCAATTAATTATATGAAAATCAAATAATTTTTATGATAATATTGAATTTATATTTTAATTATTGTGTTCAAACATGATCATTACATTAATGGGATGCATCATTTAAACACATATACTAGTTGATTATACCTCTACTCATTGTAACAATATAAACCATCCATATATTTAATCAACAATGTAATAGAGTATGGCACTTGACAGTGAAATAGAATAAGAAATCCATTTTATTATATATAAATAAGATACTTTTCATCATTATACAAAATGGGAAAACATAAAGGTCTTGCAATACTCAAACCAGTAAAAAAAATGCACAAAACTCAACATCTATAAACAACAAACATAGCTATCATTTCATTTCTTATTTCATAATCAACATGAGAAATGAGTTATTAGAGTTATACCTAAAATTTTCCTAGATAAACTCTCTTGCAATCCTAGGGATGTAGAACCATGGAGTTTCATCCTTTTTCTTTAGCCGATTGCAACTAAGTGTGGGGTAAACTCTCCTCCCAACCAATTTCTTAGTGAACACATTGATAATCGTTGAGCCCTCAATCAACTACCTATGCTAGCTTCTAATACTTCCCTCTCAAGATCCATGCATAAGCTCCACTTGTCATCAAGCCATTAACTCTCAATCATGTATCTTTTAACCTTTTCTTTATTTATCTTTTCCCTAAATTCCTTTTTAGTAATTTCTCTCCCTTTTACCTTTTCTTCCTTATTAACAAATTAGTTATTTATTATGACTACTACTATTATTATCATGTTATTATTATTTATTATTATCCTTTTTGCTTTAATTATTATTGCTTATTATTATTTTAAGACCATTTAATTTTTTTTCTCATCAAGTATTTATTACTTATTATTACTTTAATTCAAAATATAGGGGATTACATACTCCCCTCTTCAAGGAACTTCATCCTGAAGTTAACTCTGTTACTTACGGGTTTTCACTTTCTTCCCATTTTTTCCACATCACCCTCTACTATAACTAGTATAAGAACCACCCAAGTTACCACAAAAGGCATTGGAACTCCACATCACAAGTCCAGGGAAGTGCAAGTGCAACTCTAGTCATCTTCCTAACTTTCGATATCAGGCTTATGCCTATCAATGTAAACATGTCCTAATGATTGAGGCCTCATCTATCTAAGTAGGAATTTGATTTGGTACACTAAGTCTTGTACCCCAAACATCTTTAAAGACGAACCTAAATTTTCTCCCAAACTCCTACTAGGTAATTATTCCTAGGCATTGAAGTCCAACTGCACAACTCTACTGACAAGTACTACTCCAACCCTTCTTTTGGATGTTAACATCAAAACTCCATTATCAAGAATTCTACCCTTCTCGAGATGGTCCCATGTCCCATCGAGAATTATACAAGCCAAAAAAACCATTGGCATAGGATTATTGATGTAGTTTGTCCCCAACCCATAAGGTTTTACTTTGTAGATATTCTCCTTCATAGGTATGGGATCCCAAAAGATATTTAAATGAATTGGCCCTCTCGACTCACTAGTGGATTTCATGTCAATCACCACCTCACAACATGAAACCAATGCATTAGTTATAAGCATAACATATTAATATCATACAAAAGAATTCACATGCACATGTCCTCATGAAAACATAGCATCATTGTCATAGTAAGGCACCATTTGCTCACACATCCCAATTATAAAACATCTTATCATAAAATTTCCATGGAATTACATCATGCCATCACATCATGAAATACTATTGTAAGAAATATAACCACAACATATGTTTATCAAATATTAAACATTTCATCAACATAAAAAATGGAACCACATGTTAACATAACATCATAGGTTTTCTTAAGATAATATAACATCATGAATAGAGTAATCACAAAGCATATGTAGAATTACCAATTCAAAATATAGTGTTTATTTTAACCAACAACTATTCATGCATCAAAATCGCAAAAGAAATGATCATGAAAAATCCCCATCTAAGACATGTATTTGTCCTAGTTAATTTAGTCAGTCTAGTTTGACACATAAAAAAAATTAATCAAATAGAGAAGGAAAGTCACAACACATAGTTTTTGTGTCCTCTTCAATAATAGATCCTAGGTTGTATTGTTCCCGTTGTACCTTGAATTGTTCAAATTCCTAGCTCTCGAGTTGATGAACCTTGTGGTCTAGTATAGAGGATGGTTTGACCTGGATAGATCCCTCCTCAAAAACCCACAATACCTCAAATTTCAACACATGGGATGGATCAAGAATGTAGTGCCTAAGTATAGAAACATGAAATATATTATGCATATTTCTTATATGGGATGGGAGATCAAACTTAATAGAAACTGGTCCAATCCTCTCAAGGATCTTGAATGGTCCAATGAATCTAGGGGACAAATTTATTCCCTTACCAAATTTCAAGGAACTCTTAGAGCAATTGACTCTAAAAAAAACTTGTTACCTTCCTTATAGCTTCTATTAGTTCTCTTGGCATATACATAAATTTTCTATTAGTCCCTAGCTTCCTTAAGCCTTTAATTAATTTTAACCATTTCTTGGATCATGTCAGGTCCTAATATGATTAAATCCTCTAATCGATCCCAACTCAAAGGTGTTTGGTAGGGTCTTCCACATAGGAATTCATATTGGGTTGCATGAATGACAACTATTGTTGTATGCAAATTGTGCCTAGACCTTGCCCTGATACATCTATGCATATGAAAAAGTCTTTTTCCATGTCAAACACTCTCAAATATTGGGGCAATTATCCAATGCTATTTTAGCTTTTCAAATTGTTCCTCACATTCATTTGTCCATTCAAATTTAACTCTTTTCTTTTGTAGGGCTATGATGTGATTTGCAATTAAGGAGAATCCTTCCACAAATCTTCTATAGTAACCTGATAGTCCCATAAAGATGTGTACTTCTTTAGTATTCTTAGGAATGGGATACTCAATTATAGTTTCAATTTTACTCCGATCTACTACAATGCCTTCCCCATAGATGTTATACCCTAGATACTAGATTTATTTCTAAAAGAAGGGACATTAGATAGTTTCCCATACAACTTATGTTCTTTAAGGCATTGGAATACTAGTCTCCCGTGCTCTTGATACTCTTGTTCATTTAGTAAGTAAGGATGTCATCTAGCAATACTTGGAAAAAGAGGTCCAAACATTTTCAGAATACACTATTCATCAAGTTCATAAATGTTGCTAGGGTATTGGTTAACCCAAATGGTACTACGATGAATTCATAGTGATCAAGACTCTTTATGAATGCATTTTTCAATATATCTTCTTCCTTAATTCTTATCTGATGGTATTCTGATTGCAAGTCAATCTTGAAAAATACCAAATCTCCCTTTAATTGATCAAATAGATCATCAATGGAAGGCACATGATGCATATTTCTAATGGTGGCTTTGTTTAAATCATGATAATAAATTCCTATCCTAAGGGTTCCATCCTTGTTCTTCACAAATATCACTAGAGCTCCCTGAGGTGATACACTAGGCTTGATAAATCCTTGGTCAATAAGTTCCCCAAGTTGCACACTTAACTCGTTAAGTCTTGGGATGGTCTTATGATATGACGATTTAGATAGGGTTATATTTTTGTTTTAGTTAAATAGAGAAATAAAGTTCTTGTATAGGGGGTAGGCCTAACAACTCTAGGGGAAATACATTCTCAAATTCAAAGAGTATTAGATGCAACTTAGTATAAGGTTTGTACTCTTCACTGATTTCCTCAACTGCATAAATCCTACACCCTTTCCTCTTACACTTTTTAACCTTCTTGGCTGATATGAAGTGTAAGGTAACTTCTCACTTAACCCCCTCAATCACTATAGGTTTTCCTTGATCATTTTGGCTAAGAACCTTCTTTTTATAGTAGTCTACTAGGGCTTGATGGGATTCAAGCTAGTCCATTCCTACTATTAAATTATAGGTTCCTAAAGATGTGTTATATAAATTCATTTTTGTGACATAACTCCCAATCTTAACAATGTAGTTCTTTACTAATGGACCTACATATTGTTTAACACAGATTGCCATTTCTACCATCCTAAAGTCATTTTTTTCATGAGCTATCATCCATATCTAATTAGAGTAGAAGGGGAATAAAAACAATCAGAGCCACCAAAATCAATCAAAACAAAAAGAGGAATGTTTTTAATCATACAAGTAGACTCCACCACTATGGCTTAATGCTTGGCTTGGTGATGGTTTATTGCAACATGAATCACTAGGCTTGTGGTTGTTCCCATTTTACTTTACCCTCTCACCGTTTGATTCCAACTTGAAAATTTGGTCATTCCCTTCTATAATGGGTACCCCAACATTCCTAACACCTTACTTGACCCTGATTTGTTGTCTGACCCAAACCTCGACCACCATGTACCCCGCCTCTACCACATGTTCCTCTTAAGTAGGGATAACCTCTATGTACTCTAGGTGGTACCTTAGATGTCAAGCTAGCAACTATAGCTACATTTCTTTATCTTCCACTGAATCCATAACTATTCCCCTCAACTTTAATGACCCTATCTCTAGAGTGTTCTTTAAAGGGATCATAAATATTCAATTGAATTTTCATATCAATCATCTCTTGGGCCTACTTGGCCATACCTGTTATTGTTACCATGGTGGTGAATTTACACATGGAAAATTCGATATGAAGTAAAGGATCAAGACCATGAAGGAATCTTTTATCTTGTCATTTTTTTTCTGCCACATGATGACCTAATGGAAATATTTTTTCTTCATAAGCTTCTACTGGTTTACCATTCCGTTGAATTTAATACAAGGCACATACCTGTTGGTGTTTGTATTCATATGATAGATACCATGTCCTAAAGGTTTCCTCAAACATTTCCAAGTAACTTGCAAGGGAGTGACTTGCAATTTAGTATATTCATTTACCCACCATAACAGAGCTTCCCCTTTAGGGAGACTTATTTCTATTTGTGCCTTTTCCATAATAGTACATGTCTTAACACTGAGTTCTTTGTTAACACCTACCATCCAATCATTTTCTACCTAATTCTTGTCTTGTCTCGTGAACTCTGGTAATTTGGATTTCTAAACATCTTTCATAATATCTAAGGGTGCTCTTCTCTCATCATCATTGGAAAAATGGTCTTGGTCCTATCTTTTTTTCTGCTCCAACTCCCTCTATTGACCCTGATATATGTTTGGATTTTGACCTTGGCTAGCAACCTAGTCCTTAAAGATGTTGGTTATTTCTCTTAGAGAATGTAGTATGGCCTGCTCAACCAAGATTCTAGTCTTAGGGCTGACTTGTGGTATCCTTCGTCGATGGTTAGGGGCCATAGGTACTCCTAAAAGTTTCATGACAATTCTCAGTTGTATGTTTTTAGTTTTCAAGGATAAAGCTTCCTATTATTTTTCAAGGTTAAGTATTTATTCAAATTTTTCCTTATTCTCATATTGTGTATGTGTTTTTGCAACTTGTCTTTTGCATATACTTACTATCAGATATGTCTCAAAATTGCTAGGCCTATGTTATGCATTTTGGGATTTATAGTCAAGTTATCAAGTCTTGTGGTATTACACATATTAATAATCAACCATGCATGTGCATATGCGTAATATAATTCATTTTCTACCATTAACATGAAAACAAAGAAGACTAGGGAGAATAAGAGAAGACACATCCTATGAAGGTCCATGAGATAAGTTCCAAAACTCCCTTCCTCATGTGTCACTATTTCTAATGCAATTCACCTAGGTTTTTCATACATTCCTATGTTGACTCGGGCCTATATTGGGTCACATGTATTACATCCAAAGTAGTCATGAGGATCTCTTCAACACCTTTGGAAAATCATCAAATTGCACCTGAACAATAAGTGTTAAGGGTATTGGAAAGCTTCACTTAATATATTATAAATCCAAACTAGAATCCAGTCTCCTTATAACTACCACTAATTAGATTTCACAATATACTATCTCCCTGGGATGGCTCCTCAAATGCCTCAATAGACTAGGGGTGCATGATCTTTCACTCTAGACGATATGATGGGATATCCTTAGGGATGTTGTTTCCCTTGACACTGATAGTGCATGCAGATGATAAAATAAAAATAGATGCAAATTGAAAATGGAGATCCATAATGCAAAAAATTCATTATTAGCTGCATTAATTGTGATACTATTTAACTCTTATGAGGAACATTAAAGAAAATTATCATACTTGAATGAAAGATGCAAAATATTCCTCTTACTAACACAATATATTACAAAATATTCCCCTAACATAATTTTCCTTTTCCTCTCATAGTAACTACATGATTAATATTCGAAATAACATCAAAACAATTAATATAATCCCTTCCCATAAAAACAAGTTTCTAAAAATGAATGACTAAGCATTCATAGAAAGTCATTCTTGAGATTACCTTAATTTGATGAATTAATTATTATTATTATTTTTAATAAAAACAACTTGCTTACACTAGTTAACATTAACATAGAAAATAAACATTAAACCATATTAAAAATAACCAGTAATATTACGTACTTCCATTAATTGATCACTCTATTCCCACCTAACCTAAGTACTACCATTTAATATTTTACCATGATAATAAGAAATTTTGAATAACCACTCGATTCTATTAATATCATGGAATCCTCTTTACATTTTATATACTATTCAATACCATGATAATAAGAAATTTTGAATAACCACTCGATTCTATTACATACCATGATAATAAGAAATTTTAAATAACCACTCGATTCTATTGATCTCATGGAATCCTCTTTACATTTTCTAACATTAAGATGTCTCAATACAAATAATGATACTAGTTATGAAAAAAAATATCTAATATGACATATCAAAGTGAAATATGAGATGGAGGGGATATTTCAATATTTTATGTATACATGCATATATTATCTAAGAAAAAATAAAGTCAAATGTTGATGATTCCATTAGATAGTTAAAAGAGTTTAGGAAATCAATAAAGCTTGTAGTAGTGAAACTGATATTCCACATTGTTAAATTTCTCGTGTGCTTAGTTATGCTTCAGAAAATTTATATTTTGATAATAACAATTAATGAAGATTCCAATTTAGGGATATATGGAATAGTAAAATTTAAGAATCCATGTTATTTTTAATTGCATATATATTTTGATAATAACAATTAATGAAGATTCCAATTTAGAGATATATGGAATAGTAAAATTTAAGAATCCATGTTATTTTTAATTGCATATATGGAACCTTTTATAGTAAAATATAAGAATCCATGTTATTTTTAATTGCAAATATTCTTTAGATGCTACATATACTTACATAAAATAAATTTACGGGCTTCCTTAAGAGTGTTAATGTGTTAAGAGTGTTAATTATGAGCTTCCTTAGTCTAATGTGTTAATCCCCCTATAAATGATTTTGTTTTGAACTCGCTAAATCTAAAACCCTTAATTAATTTAAAATATGAGTACCTTAAACAATCAATGTTAAACTAAAACATTGAAGAAGATCCATTTGATGATATTCATCCTCTAATCTGCTAGTAATATAATAAATACAATGGAAGTTTCACAATTGTGATCCATTTTATGATATTGATCCTATATATGCCTTGAATGTAATCAATACAACGGGGAAGAGTGACGTTAGTTTCCAACCATAGTTTCATAGCAATTGTATTGTACAATATTTATCATGGTGCCCTTACTTGGATCCTCCATGGTTGGGGGAGGAGGTGGTAACCATGAGATATATGAGATGATTATATGAATTCTTATCATGATCATCCTTATTTTTGGATTTGAATGTATTCGATTTCATTTCTGTAAGTCACAAGTAAGGGTGGGGAGAATATCATATAAAAGAGTGAATTTTAGTGTTGTGTGAGATGTTGGAGGCAACCATGTGAAGTAATAAGGGTGTGAGATGAAGTGAAATCATATAAGCATGTTTTTGGAGCACATGTGTAGAGAAGGGAAGTAATTTAGTGCAATTTTTATGATAATTCCGGGATTAGATAGAGAGCAAGGTGCATATAAGTTGAAGGACTCCTACGTGTACTTATTCCCTTCTTCTTCTGATTACCATTCAGAGATTCTAATTCATCTGGGTGATGAATTAAATGCACCAAATATAAGGGACTAGATAGAGAGCAGGATGCATATAAGTTGAAGGACTCTCATGTGTACTTATTCCCTACTTCTTCTGATTACCATTTCAAGATTATAATTCAACTCTTCTAATTACCATTCCAAGATTATAATTCAACTGGTGATGAATTAAATGCACCAAATGTATATGGATATGTGTAATACTTACATGATAATAAAAATAAAAAGCACAAACTTGTAATCCTGTAGGAAATACCATGTAGGAAATACAATGAATAGTTTGCAAAAACAGGTTCATTTAAGGACCTTATTGGTGATGCACCAATAAAGAGTGCAAACGATGAATCTTTATGGAAATTTTCCAAAATTTTTGTAATACCACAAGTATTTTACCTTTAGCATGTTGTATATGTGGCAGAGAAAATGCAACCAATGGAATGTGCACTCTTGCTACTTTTATGTCATCAATTAAGATCCATGCTCTATGCTAGTGAAACAAGTTTAACTACTTTCAACTTTGTCGGAAGAGTGCCTAAATTTTAAACCAAACTCATTTCTATGTATTTTTTCTATTATACTAAATTCCATTCCTTAGAATAAAGCTTATTCATGATAATAATATTAAACCAATTTAATCTAAAATTAATTTATACATGCATACAAGTATTATTAGGTGAATATGGTTATGTAAGGGTTCACGTGCCTCAAGTATTGTAATTGGGATTTGATACCATATGTAATACTCAAACTAGTAAAAACAAATATTCATAAAAACTTAGTTTCTATAAACAAATGTAATACTCAAACCAATAAAAACAAATATTTATAAAAACTTAATTTCTATAAACAATAGAGGTAGCTATAATTTCATTTTTTATTACATAATTAATATGAAAAATGAGTTATGAGAGTCATACCTGAAAGTTGTTGAGATCAACTCACTTACTATTTAGGGGATGTAGAACCATTGAGCTCCATCATTTTCCTCCAGTTGACCACAATGGAGTGTGGGAGATGAATCTCATCTCAAACAATTTCTTTGTCAACGCATTGAGATCCCCCAAGCCCTCAATCAACTACCTATGCCAACGTCTAATTTTACGCTATCAAGATTTTCCAAAGAAAAGATATCTCACTACCTTCTCCATATCCATTAAATAGTTATTCTTCATATTCATCCATGCAAAAATATCCATGCATAACATTAAATCTTAATCATGCAACATTTAACCTTTTCTTTGTTTATCTTTGCCTAAATTCCATTTTACCTTTTCTTCCTTTATAATAAATTAGTTATTTATTATTGCTACTATTATTATTATCATTTTTGCTTTAATTATTATTACTTATTATTATTTCAATACCAATTATTTATTTTCCTCATCAAGTATTTATTACTTATTATTACTTTAATTCAAAACACATTCCATAATATACAACTTGTTACATTTAATTTTGGTGATCATCATTCGTTGTTGTTCGAACTATTGTCAATGTTTTGTTGATTCTCTTGATTTTGAAATCCACCTCTTCATGTTCCAACTGCAAATATAGAAATAAAGTGTAATGAGTATATATGTACATCTATAGTATAATATACATGATTACTAAAAAAAAAAAAAAAAAAATACCATAGAAAT
>CBVK0101331726.1:0-26135 GCA_900067695.1 Picea abies
GTGTGTGTGTGTGTGTGTGAACATTCTATCTTGACCCTAATCTATTTTTGAGATTAATCCTAGTCTAAGTGATGCATGCGTGAAATATATTTTTTAGACTCAACTATTAAATAAAAGACTTTTTATTTTTTTACTAAAGTGAATTACAAAATAGAATTACTTTTAGAAAATAGAAATATCTCAAACATCTTCTCACACATTCACACTGAACCTGTGCAGAAATGCATGTCTGGGCTATATTTCTCAACACTCTGTCTTAACAAGAAGGAATTATGCACCAATCCAAGTCTATCTTTGAATGCCTCAAACTTCCCTTTTTCCAAAGGCTTGGTTATAATATCGGTTATATATTGATCCATGGGAATATATTAGATATCCACTACTCGTATCTGAATCATGTCTCATATGAAGTTATATATGCTCTCTGCTAAGCTAAGTTCCACAAAAGTCTGCTTTCTGCTGAACCAGTATATCATCACTAATCCCAAGCTAAAGCATCACCTTGACTCTACTCTTCCCGTCTATTACAATGCCTAACCAATATCTCAAACCATAATCACCTTCACTTCACCATCTTCTAGATATCTCAAACCATAATCCATTGTGCCCTTCAAATAACTGAGCACATGTTTTGTTGGTATCCAATTCTCATGCCTTAGCTCCACTGTGAATTACAAAACAAACATGGGACTCCTTCCCACTTACTTCAAATCCATGAGGTTTCTCTATGTACACTTCTCCCTCAATGATCCCATTAAGGAAAGTCATTTTCACATCCATCTGATGTATACTCCATCCCATAAATGAAACCAAGGACATAAATTCTCTAATAGAAGTGTACCTGTTGACTAGATTAAATGTCTCCTCATAGTCCACTCCCTCTCTGTAGGAGATCCCTCTCACCACAAACCTTGCTTTGAACTTCTCAATGCTGCCATATGCATCAGGATTGATCTTATATATCCACTTGGAACTCAAAACTAACTTCCCCTCTAGTCTTGGTACTATGTTTTAGACATCAGTCTTCATGATGGAGGTGTACACCTCCACCATGGCATCCTACCATACTTGCTAGTTTGTTGCCTCCTAAAATATGGAAGGCTCAGAATCTAGAATTTTTCTCATTAATTCCATGTATTTTGAAAACTTGTTCGGATTTTTATCTCTATGAATGTGCTTGTAGGAGTCTTAACATGCTCCTAGGCATCCCTCAATGTTTGAGTGAACCATCAAGGTCTCCTGAAAAAATTGGAAGCAACTATTGTCTCCCCCTCTTCACCTGAAGGATATTTCCTTGCTATAGAAATTATTGGTGACCTGGGTTCAACCTTCGGATTTTTCTTGATCCATATGGGTGTCGGTGGCCTCCCACCTATTCCAACTAGTTCATTTTGATTTTTCTAGTTTAGTAGTTTTTTCCTAGTTTTTGGGTCCCTGACTTTCAGGGTGGTTTTGAGGCCCTAAAAAACGTTTTTAGGGCTTGCCACAGTTAGAATATAGATGGAGTTAGAGTCTGATGAAAAAAATTTAAAGTCCTCAGTTAGACCTTTCCAATGGGCTATCGTGTGCCTAAAAAGGAGATCGTATGCAAAATTTATGACCCTAGGAAGTTGATGTACTAACTTACCCCAACGGGGCCCACGTGACCTTTGGTGCTTCATCTCCTAGGGTTAGGCTTTTGGATGTCTAGGGTTTTGGGAATTCTTGTTTATTGTAAAAAAGGCCTTCAGAACCTCATTGTAATCATATTCTTGTGAATGAGCCCAGTCATCACATCTCTTCTCAGAGATAAGCCACCATCATTCCAACAAGCTAATTTTCTGCTACATTTTACAATTCCAGCTTATTTCCTTATTGAATAGAAACTAGTTTTATTGTATCTTTTAATAATTTGTATTCATTTCATTCTGCTCATAAAATATTGATCAGTTCTATCAGAGCGGTCTTCCCCTTGTCATTTTTAATGCATGTCCCCAACGCAGTCAGGGTACATAGAAGTGGGTATCGAGCTTGTTTCTCTTGAGGACAAAAGCTCTCGCACACCCAAGAGACCTCTCATGGCGGGAGAAAAGAAATATGACTAAACAGGAGATCCTTTCAAAATTTTGCTTGAGGAATCCCTCACACAATAGAGGAACAAGATTATGGATAGTTTCGCGCAAATCCTTCGGAAAATACCAACAGGCGACGCATCTTCCTCGAGTAGAGGCACCGCTCCATTCAAGGTACAAATCAATTTTGTATTCCTATATTTGAAGGTCAGATAGATGTATATGTTGTAGACAAGTGGTTGAATCTACTAGAAGGGTATTATTTTGTCCATAACTTTTCAAATAGAGAAAAAATTGCTTTTTCACTCCTCAAAGTCATTCCCCATGTCAAAGATTGGTGGGAAACTTTCTGTGAGAAAAAGGAGACAAAGGAACCCTCATTATTTACAGTTGCAGTCACGTGGGAATCCTTCATGGATTTTATTAAGGAACAATACTACCATGTCAGAAGTTATGATGATCTATATACAAAATGGACCACACTACGGAAAGAAAGAGACCAAGTAGTGCTCGAGTTCACAAATATCTTCCATGCCTTTTGTACCAAGTTGGGTATAAAATATTTTTAGCAACATATTGTGCTCAAGTATTGTGGTGCTCTGCATTGATACATCCATACCAAAATGGAATTTCTAGACATCTCATCCTTGGGCACGGCCTATCGATATGTCGTCCAAATCGAGCAGAAGCTCAAACAAAGGACGTGACAATTTGGGCCTAGGAACCACACACAACAAAAGAAAGGAAAGGGAGGCCCTAACCCATAGAACAAAGGACAGAGAAAATGTGGATAGCATCAAGACAACCAGTCCAAGCCATAGGAAAATAAGGACATCTAAAAGAAAAAGAAAGATATCAGGAAGTGGTGCAACTTCCATAATAGCCCCTGACATAACACTGTTGATTGTCGCTCCAAGCAGTCATTGGTGGTTGAGGTGAAAGACTCTGAATCAGATGCAAGTTATGAATCTGAGTCAGAACCAGAATGGGGGAGATGGATCATTGACACAGAACCCAGTGCTACCATTTCCACCACCAAGCTCCATCCCGGTGAACCAGATGAGCCAGAGGAAGGCGAGTGCCTTTTTCATTCACAAGTGTGGGTGGAGGGTACCCCGTTGCACTTCATCGTTGATAGTGGTAGCCAGAAGAACCTCATCTCAGTAAAGGTTTTCAAATGTCTTGCCCTACCGAAAACGCCACACCCGCAACCCTACACCATTGGATGGATTTAAGGAGGCGATATCTGCATTAGCTAACAATTTTTCCTATCATACGACATCAATCCCTTCAAAGATGAGGTATTGTGTGATTTTTCTCCTCTCAAATTTTGTAATGTTATTTTGGGCCAACCATATTTATGGAAATGTCATGATGTATATGATTCTAGACCTCAGAGTGTTATTATTACTTTGAACAAGAAATTTTATAGGATACCCAAGGCAGTCCCACCTAGTGTTATTTCCTTGATCTCTGCCAAGAAATAAAGGAAGGTAATCTCATAGATGAGGAATTTTGTCTTCTTCATGATTCACTCTTAGAGTGAGTGAAATATTGCAACCACATTCAGGGCCTCCATGGCCGACCTCTCCACACAATAGAAGAAAGTGGATAAGGTCATGGAAGAATACTCGGATATCTTCTCCTCACCTACCAGGGTACCTCTGCACTATCAGGTCAAACATCCCATCGATATAACTCCCAGTGCACCATTTCCCAATGGGTCAGTCTATCATTGCTCTCTATTAGAGAATGAGGATATCAAGTGGGAGATCCAAGAAATTCTCCACAAGGGGCACACCCGTCCCAATTCATCGCCTTATGGGAGCCAAATCATGTTGGTATAGAAGAAAGATGGAACATGGTGACTCTGCACATATTATCAGGCTCTGAATAAAATCACAATCATAAACCGGTACCTGATTCCCCAAATTGACAACCTCCTTGATCCACTCATGGGGGCCAAATACTTTAGTAAGAATTATCTGAAGTTTGTCTACCACCAGGTTTCAATAGAACAAACATATGTGTGGAAGACCACCTTCAAGTTAAAGGAAGGTCTTTTTGAATCGTTGGTCATGCCCTTTGGTTTGAAAAATGCTCCAACCACTTTCATGAGGATGATGGATGATATCCTATGACCATTCACCATTAATTTTGTAGTGGTGTATCTAGATGACATCCTCATATACAAAAAGACTTGGGCGGAACACTTGCAACATATTCAGCAAGTTTTTCACACACTATGGCAGCACAAGCTATACACCAACTTCGAAAAATTCTCCTTTGGCATGGACAGGGTCCATTACCTTGGATACATCATTGATTAGCATGGTGTATGTGTGGATCTAGAAAATATCCAGGTCATCTGTGACTGGACAACTCCAACCACACTCATCAAGCCTCGGAGCTTCTTGGGCCTTGCCAATTTCTACCGTAGGTTCGTGTTGGGATTCTCCCATATTTCTTGGGCCCTCAGCCAAGTAACCAGGGGTGGTGGTAAGTAAAATTTTGTGTGCGGCCAGTCCCAACAACAATAATACTATGATTTGAAGCAAATCATGTGCTCAGCCCCAGTACTTTCATTACCTGACCTGCAACATCCCTTTGAGATCGAGACATATGCTTCAGACTATGATTTCGGCATCGTTCTCACTCATAACAGCCACCCCATGGCCTATCATAGTGAGCCATTGGCAGATGTTGTCTGTAAGTACCCTACTTATGACAAAGAAATGTACTGCATTGTGCAAGCCTACCGCTAGTGGAGACATTACATTATTGGGAAGGAGACAGTCATCCACACTGATCATAAGCCACTGCAGTTCATGCAGACACAAGGAAAATTGATGAATGACCACCATCATAAGTTTTTCACATACTTGCAGCAATTCCACCTCAACATCAAGTATAAAATAGGAAGTACCAATCAAGTCACGGATTGCCTCAGTCGATCGCCAGTCATGGCACTCACCATGGTGCTAGAATCTTGCGGCCACGAGACCTCTGGATGGCCCCAACTCTATGAGACAAACCTGGACTTCACCACCACCTACCAAATGTTGGGCGCAAACTCAGTTGTCACTTATTTCCATCTTCAAGATGGGTTGTTGTGTCGTCTGGGCCATATATGTGTGTCATCAAGCAAGTAAGTGAAGATGATTTTGGAAGCCAACTACAGTCGGGTGGTAGGACACTTCATCGTTGAAAAGATAATGGAAATGTTGTAGAAAAATTTATACTTGTTGAAACTTCGACAGGATGTCAGCAAGTATATCAAGGCCTGCATTACCTGCATTATTTCCATACCGACCAATAAGAAACAAGGCATGTACACCCCTTTGCCTAATTGTGATAGGTCATGGGAATCCATATCAATGGACTACATGTCGGGTCTCCCATCCACAAAGAGGGGCAATGAATGTGTTTTTTTGGTTGTTGATCACTTTTCTAAGATGGTGATTCTGGCCGCCTACAAGAAGAATATCATAGTAGAGTCAATTGCCAAGCTCTTATTTGAACGAATCTAGGTACATTTTGGAATATCGCAAACCATTGTCTCAGATCAGGACAGTCGATTTTTCAGCACATTCTGTTCAAGCCTTTGGTCACTGCTAGACACCAAGATCACCAAATCCATGGCCTTTTACCCCCAGAAAGATGGCCAAACTGAGGTTGTAAATTGAATGATCTTGCATATCTTGTGCATGTACAATTCAAATCACCCCTGCACAAGGGATGTGAGTCTTACCTATGTTCAACATAGCTACAATCAAGCTCTGCATATCTCAACCAACCACATCCCCTTTCAGGTAGGTTTGGGATTCCAACCATTGGGTCCCATGGATGTTGCACTGCCCCTTGCAACCAACTTGACTGACTCATCCCCTGCTCCAACTGAAGCTGACAAAGCCACCTAGTTCATTGATTGGATCCAACACATCTTCCAACAGGTTCAAGATATTCTATAGAAGTCCAATGCCAAGTGGAAGCAATGCCATGATCAACATCGAGTGCCACATAAGTTTTAGGTGGGTGACAAAGTTTGGTTTCACTTGCAGAAAGAATGCCTTAAAAGGCCCCATCAGAAGATTTTTCCACTCTGTTATGGGTCATACACCATCACAAAGGTTGTGGGTGACAATTCCTTTGAGCTCAGCATTCCTCCTCTTGGCCTACACCCAGTGTTCAACGTGGATCTCCTTTGGCCTTATTTCCCACAATTATTGGACACCTCCGAGATAGAAGAACAATTGACACCAATAGAGCTCAACCCCGAATGCTTACAACAGGAATCCAGTGATCATATTGTGGACACAAAATTCAATAGAACTCGCCAGGAAAGGATCCAACTTTATCGAGTTGTCAAAGTAGGGCAGCTTCTACACCAAGGCAAGTGGCTCACCCGGGGCCAAATTCAGTAGAAATTTCCTCATCTTATGGGGGAACTCAACACAATGGATACCATTTATTCCTAAGGGGGGAGGATTGATCCATATGGATTTCGATGGCCTCCCACCTATTCCAACTGGCTCATTTTGGCATTTTTCCAGTTTGGCAGTTTTTTCCTAGTTTTTAGGTCCCTGACTTCTGTGGCCATTTTGAGGCCCTAAAAAACGTTTTTAGGGATCACCACAATCAGATTGTATGACTAGTCACAGTTTGATGGCAACATGTGTATTCCTCGGATATACCTTTCCAACGGGATATCGTGCACCTAAAACGAAGATCATATGCAAAAGTTACGACCCTGAGAAGTTGATGTACTAACTTACTCCAAAGGGACCCACATGACTTTTGGCACTTCATCTCCTAGGGTTAGGTTTTTGGATGTCTAGGGTTTTGCGCATTCCTATTTATTGTAAAAACAATCCTTCAGAGCCTCATCATAATCATCTTCTTGTGAATGAGCGCAACTGTCACATCTCTTCTCATAGATAAGTTGCCACCATTCCAACAAGCTACATGTTTTCTGCTGCATTTTACAATTTCATCTTATTTCCTTATTGAATAGAAACCAAATTTATTGTATCTATGTTATTCTTTGTTAAGTATATTTTAATAATCTGTATTCATTTTGTTCTACTCATAAAATCCATATCATTCTTTCTTCTAAAGCTCTATCACTAGGTCTAGAATCTCCTTAGACCTATGCTTCATGCTTGGGAAAGCATCTTTGGCATGCTTTCCAAGCATGAACCCTGTGTGTACACCATGTTTCTTAATACTGAACTCTATAAGACCTATGACTATCTCCCTCAAAATAGGAAATGCCTTGTGATGCACATGCCCCATCCTCTTGTACCAAAACTTGCACAAGTTGTCACTATTATGCTCCAGTGCTTGAATAGTTTTACCCTTTAACTTATATAAATTACCTTCTCTAACCCCTATTACTTGATTTTATCTAGGATAGATTGCTTTGTTCAAATCATGACTTGTTGTTTCTTGAAATCCACCGCAAAGACCTTATCCTCCATAACCAAAAAAAAAGAAAATTCCTCTAAGTACAAATACGTTTGAAAAATTGTTTCCATGAAGCTAGGAATCCATAATAATGTTTTATGCCATTACTATAGTTCTTTGCATTTCAATAGATAAGAGAAACATAAGAACAAGAACACTGAGAAATACGCATTCACAAGAGACATAACATTTATCCTAGGAAACCCTCTAGGGGAAGAAAACCCAACAAAAACTTCCTTATCATAAATTGCCAATACAATGTCAAGAGATAACTCAAACCAATACAGAAAGTCGTCCCCAAAAGATGTGCCACTCTTCTCCCTCTCTCCAACTGGTAAGTCACAACTTGCCTCTTAGAAATGAGCAAGTGTGTTGTGTGTCAAAGTGAGGCGCTAGCCTCTCTATATATACAAGTCTGGCACGTGTGAAGTGTCTTCACCGGCAGGGCCAACTTCTCACTCTAGGTGGGTAAACCCACCTTTATTATATTCCTGGGTTTCAATAATAACTGCTAGGGCCGACTTCTTATTCTGCCTATTACAATTTTCTGTTGACCAATCCGCAAAAGGGGATTTGGTCCTAATATAATAACCGACATGATCAATCCACAATGGGGATTGATTCTATGAATAATATAACAATAATAAGAACAATACTCTTTGCAGTTACATTATTTCAACACTCCCCCTTAACAAGAAGGGTATTCTTCAACAGCATCAGGCGAGAGAGGTCTACATCATTAGTGGCATCAAGAGGACAGTATCGTCAATATCATATTGGAACATTGGTTGGCATATCTACGAGTCATTGAAAGTTTTCTTCATCGGCAACATCATCATTCTCGAAAGAATGCCATCATCATCTGCATCAATATGTATTAGTAAAAAATGATACCTCATCACAGCACTAGGCTGGCACATCACAGTACTACACTGGCTCAATGTCACAGCTGATAAGTTGGTAGCTCAGTGTCAGTCACATCTTGCTTTACGTCTAACAACTAGGTCAGAAGCAAGGTATACATCATCTTGCTTTACATCTAACAACTGGATCAGAAGCAAGGAATCATCTTTCTTTACGTCTAACAACTGGATCAGAAGAAAGGAACACAACATCATCTTTCTTTACGTCTAACAATGAGGTCAGAAGCAAGGGATCATCTTTCTTTACGTCTAACAACTGGATCAGAAGCAAGGAACACATCATCGTCTTGCTTTACATCTAACAATGAGGTCAGAAGCAAGGAATCATCTTGCTTTACGTCTAACAACTAGGTCAAAAGCAAGGAACACATCATCATCTTGCTTTATGTCTAACAATGAGGTCAGAAGTAAGGAATCATCTTGCTTTACGTCTAACAACTAGGTCAGAAGCAAGGAACACATCATCATCTTGTTTTACATCTAACAACAAGGTTAGAAGCAAGGAATCATCTTGCTTTACATCTAACAACTAGGTCAGAAGCAAGGAACACATCATCATCTTGATTTATGTCTAACAGCGAGGTCATAAGCAAGGAATCATCTTGGTTTACGTCTAACAACTAGGTCAGAAGAAAGGAACACATCATCATCTTTCTTTACGTCTAACAGCGAGGTCAGAAGAAAGGAATCATCTTGCTTTACGTCTAACAACGAGGTCAGAAGCAAGGAATCACACATCATCTTGCTTTACATCTAACAGTGAGGTCAGAAGCAAGGAATCATCTTGCTTTACGTCTAACAACAAGGTCAAAAGCAAGGAATCACACACCCCCCATTTTAGGGAGGGTCCTTTCGGACTATACGAAGCTTATCTTGAAAGTGTTCAAACTTTACATAAGATAGAGGTTTGGTCAACACATCAACAACCTGTTCATCTGTGCTAACATATAGGAGATTCAAGGCTCCTCTCTATACCATGTCATGGATGTAATGATAGTGAATCTCTATGTGCTTCGACCTGTCATGGAATACAGGATTCTATGTCATTTTTATGCAGCTCTGGTTGTCACATAGGATCGTGGTTGCTTCCATTTCTAGGTCAAAATAACTGGTCAGCAACTTTCAAAGCCATATAGCTTCGCAGCTAGCAGAACATGCGGAAATGTACTCTGCTTCCACTATGCTGAGAGAAATATTTTATTGCTTCCTACTCTGCCATGAGATCATGGCTGATCCCAAACTAAAACAACATCTGAAAGTGAATTTTTTTCAGCAATGCTTCCTGCCCAATCTGCATCAGTATATCCATTAAATGTAAAGTTATGATCTCCATCATAGATGATACCATAATCTATTGTACCTTTAAGGTACCTCATCACATGTTTTGCAGCCACTAGGTGAACATGTCTGGGCTCTACTAGAAATTGACTCAAGGTGTTCACTACAAAACAAATGTATGGTCTAGTGTTCGTCAGGTACATCAGTGATCCAATAATCTGTCTGTATAGTGTGGCATCAATAAAATCTGACGAAGTATCGACGAGCAACTTTAGCTTCGCTTCCATGGGTGTATTCATGGGTTTGCATTCCAGCATGTTGAATCTCTTTAGGATTTCAACTGTGTACTTCCCTTGGTTAAGGAAGATCCTTTCTGGACTCTGCCATACCTCAAGGCCTAAGAAGTAATGCACTAGGCCAAGGTCTTTCATTTCAAATTCTGCGGCAAGTCTCCTTTTACATTCAGTGATGAGCTTTTCTTCTCCAATTAAGAATAAGTCATCCACATACAGTAGTAAGATTACTGGTTCATTATCCATAATTTTGAAGTAAATATTTGAGTCTGCTTTACTCTTGGTAAATCCTAAGCTCGTCAAGAAACTGTCTATACGGCTATTTGGTGCAGCTTTCATTTCATCTTAGCTACACGAGCTATGATGGTTCTAATTGAAGTGTATCTGGCTACATGAGCGAATGTCTCTTCATAGTCAATGCCTTCTTTCTGGGAAAAGCCACGAGCGAGAAATCTTGCTTTATATTTCTCAATACTTCCATCAGTAGCATGTTTTATTTTGAAGAGACATTTTGATGATACCACATCCTTACTTTTTGGTCTAGGAATTATTTCCCATACATCATTCTTTATTATGGATTGGTATTCCTTTGTCATGGCATCTGCCCATTCCTTCTTTTGAATGGCTTATTCAAAGCAGGTAGGCTCTTCATCTAGTAGATTGCACATAAAATCCATGTAACTGGAGAATGGCTTTGTTCTTTTCACTTGTCTCGAGGTTCCTTCTGGAACACCATACTTCTCTCCATCTTGAATGAGCTCTCTTGCCCAAGCAGGCTTTATTTTATGGGAGAAGGTCATTTGAGGAGGTTCTTGAACTTCTGTTATATTGTGGTCTTCAAGAGTCTCCTCATCATGGGAAGTTACAACTTCCCTTACTAGTTTTGTAGCTCTGGGAACTTCCCTCACGAATTCTGCAATCCTGGGATTTACAGACTCCTCTTCATATACTTCTTCAAGCTAGAATCTTCTTGATTTCTTAAGTGTTTCTTCTTCATCAAAGGTCACGTCCCTGCTGATTTCAATGTGGCAGTGACCAGGTATGTAGATTCTGAAGGCCTTGGAGACCTCACAGTATCCCACAAATATTCCCTTCTTTCTGGAGGGTTACAACTTGTTTCTTTTCTCTTTTGGTATATGAATAAACACTGGACAACCAAATATTTTGAGATGGCTTACCTCTGGCTTCTTTCTAGTGAACATCTCTTCCGGGGTCTTGAACCCAAGTGCGCTATGGGATAATCGGTTCTTCACATAAACAACTTCCATTGTTGCTTCTGCCCATAAGCACATAGGAAGATCTTGATTGTGAATCATGGTCTTTATAGATTCCATAATTGTTTTGTTCTTCCTTTCAGCTACACCATTTTGTTGAGGATTATAGGGAGTAGTGAGTTCCCTCTTGATCCCAACATCTCTGCAGAAGTTCACGAACTCTTTTGAGGTATATTCTCCTCCATTATCTGACCTGAGTATCTTAATCTTTCTTTCAGAAAGATTCTCTATCAAGGCTTTGAATTCCTTGAATTTACTGAATACTTCATCTTTAGATTTCAAGAAATATATCCAGGTCTTATGAGAATAGTCATCAATGAATGATACATAGTATACATACCCTCTAATGGAGGATGATGACATTGGGCCACACACGTTTGAGTGAATGATTTCCAGTACTCCTTCTGCTTTGCTGTCCCTTTTTTGGAAAAGGGTTCTTGATATTCTTCCCTTGCGTACATCCATTGCATATGCCTTCTTGATCGACCTTGAGTTCTAGTAAACATGTGACAACTTTGCATATGTATGGTAGTGCCTTTTAGTTTATGTGGGATAATATTTTATGCCAAAGTTCACATGAGTTTTTGATGGCATGGGTCATGGCAATTTCTAGGTGATCGTTCATCTTATATAAGCCATTTTCTTCATTTCCGATGATGATTGCTTCATTTATGGTTTCTCCTTTAGCCCACATAAGAACTTCTCCATCTATGAAGACAACTCTATAGCCTTTCTTGTCTAAAGTTGATATGGAAAGTAAGTTCTTCTTTAAGCCCGGTACATAGAGTACGTCCTTCATTGTTATTGAGTTTTCTGAATCTAGCTTGTAGTTTGATTCTCCCACTCCCTTGATGGGATATTGGTAATCATCTCCAAGTGTCACTTTCTGAGAAAACTTCTTTTCTGAAATACAAGAGAGAGTACTTTTATTACCCGCCATGTGTTTTTATGCACCGCTATCAATGAGCCATGTGTCCTCTCTAGGTGATACAGATCCTGAGAGGGCCAAGATCAAGAGGCCAATGATAGACTAATTCATCGAACCAAAAAAATCATAATAAAGTTGCATACCTAATTTAAACCCTTAATAACACTCAACATAAATGCAACAACCTTTCATGCACAATAAACATCATTTGGTAAAGGCATGGAGGATTTGAAAAACCCTTCCTCCAAGGAGGCAATTGCAAATAAAGAAATGACCATAAACTCTTTCTAATCCATCATAAAACATTACTAACATCATTCTTGAATGTCATTTGTAATTTATAACTTTTACTACTCCCTTAAACCTGTTGATATTATGGTAGTTGCAGGAGGTATTAACCTTCATGTGTAATCTTTGACAAGACTAGAATATTTTGGGAAGCAAGAGAAACCCTAAAACATTGGATAATAACTCCAAGAGACAAGTCGGTTCAAGAGAATATTTAATATTGAGTTATTATCCTCCAAAAAGAGAAGACGACCCAATCAAGTGAGACAGAATAGTATAAATAGAGAGCACTAGATCTCATTTGTTATACTTGGTCTCACAACTACATAAAACTAGTGGTGCGCAAGTTTGGAGAGGAACTGCAGCTGCAGCTGCTGCAACTGGAATTTTGGTTTTGTATTGGACTTTCTCTTGGTTATGGTTTGGAATTTCTACTTGGTCTTTAGTTATTATTGCTTGGTGTGCTATCCTTGGATAAAGGTTAAGGTTATTTTGTCAAGGTTAAGGTGCTTGGGGGTGGCCTTTGTGCCTATGGTTGGGTGAATATATTACTATATTGTCTATGGTGAAATGAGCACACCTATTTTTCTAATAGGTTATGATCCCACACTATCTTCAGAAACTCTAACCATTGGAAGATAGATTGGGAGGATTTTCTCAGTTACAATTACAGTTGCAGTCAAAGTTTTTTTGCAACAACGAAACCCTAACCCTCTTGTTAAGGAACCTTAAGTGAATATCTTGACCTAATTCCTAGATATCCTAGTGCACCCTAGCCTAGCACACCTCCTAGTATTCTTAGTAAACCATGACATCAAGTTTGAGTTTTTGGTCAAATTCAAAGGTTGACCAAGTCAAAGCAGTCATGAATTACTCTATGAAGTAAGAAAATGAGTTAGAAGGGCCTTCTAACTTTAGATCATGGAAGACAAGGATTGACTTCATCCTTTCAAAGAATAAAGTGTTGGATATCGTGAAAGGAAATATCATGGAACCATAATTTAAAGCTGGAAAAGAGAAGGAACCTCATAACATTGTAGTTATGGATAATTTCAAGGAAAATGGCATCAATGCTATGAGCATCAAAGTGGAATCTGTAAAGGACCACCTGATTGATGTATTTTTTATTTTCTTATTGTTTAGCATAAATTGAAACATAACTACTGTAGCAAACCAAGATCACATGAAGAATAACCATGCACAAGAACACAAGAAGTATCATGGGAAACCCTTCTCAACAAGGGAAGAAAACCAAGCCAATCCTTTGCTATATTCTCAAGAGAAATACCTCCCACACCATCACAAAACCTTAGCACACAAGAGGGTGTTGTAATTCNCACAATGTTAAGTGTGTTTCCTCAATGGGGATTCACCTTTATTTATATAAGACTTATCACATCAAATGATGTGTGTATTGGCACAACCTAATTAACTCAAAATATAATTAATAATTACCATATTAATTATCTTTTACATTATGGTGGGGCCGACCTATACCCTTTACATCACAAATAGGGTTACAGGTAAGTCTGACTCTTGGACAATATAGCAAGGGATCTCATACACCCACTAGTGCTCAGCCACTAGGGGCACATCCATCTGTGCTCGGCCACATGGATGTCCACATCTCTATCTCACTGCATCTCATAAGAGAATCACACTCACTAGTGCTTAGCCACTAGGATCATGTTCACCTATGCTTAGCCATAGGCACGTCCAACTCAACAGATCTTCTTTCTCATTGCGTTACACAAGAGAATAATCTAGAGTGTCATCTCAACTCTCTACACAGAACAGACCAATACATCGCTTCATATTTGTCTCAGAACGATGCACCCAAATCATGGGATTTTCCACACATTCACCTATGCTCATCCATAGGCACGTCCAACTCATCATATCTTTCTCACTGCGTTACACAAGAGAATCATATGTATTATCATCTCAACTCTCTGCATAGAGGAGAAAAGTAAATCCATCACATGGGCTCCTTCACCCCTCATAGTGGTACACAACATTCCATCTTCGTCTCAGAGAGGAACCACACACCCAACTCATGGGCTTTCTCTCAAATCGTCTTACTTAGTCTATGTCCTAGAGGATGTCTCATGCAGTTGTAATCATCAACACTCCCTCTCAGCTAGGGAGGCATTCTCCATTAGGCCAAATCTCACACGAAAGTACTCAAACATCATCTTGGTTTTAGTCATCAACACTCCCTCTTAGCTAGAGAGGTATTCTCCACCAAGCCAGTTTGGTGAAGATATTTGCAATCTGCTCATGTGTAGGAAGGTACTTCATGTGTACTGCTTTCCTTTGCATCATGTCTCTGATATAATGATATTTTATCTCAACATGTTTAGATCTATCATGGAACATAGGGTTCTTCAAATATCTTCACACAACTCTGGTTATAATCATAGAATCCATCTCATGATCAAGTGAATCTGTCAGAAGCTTGTGAAGCCACACTACTTCCCACACTCATAAATATATACTCTCCTTCTGTGGTACTCAATATCACATAGATTTTTTTCCTGCTGCACTAGGGAACCATGGAAAACTCCAAGGTAAAACCACAATCGGACGTGCTCTTCTAGTCCACTATGCTCCCTGCTCAATTGGCATATACTTGCAAACTCAAGTCTACACTGGAGCCATATCTCATGCCATGTCCAATTGTGCCTCGTAGATATATCAATATATGTTTCGTTGTTATTCAGTGAGTTTTTCTTGTCTAACTCATGAATTGACTAAGTACATTCACTACATAGCATATATCAGGTCTGGTTTTAATGAGATACATCAATGATCCAATCAATTGTGGATCAATCTCGTATGATTCATCATCATTCATTTTCTTCAAATTCATCACCATCGATGTAGTCATGGATTTGCATTATGTCATATTGAACTTCTTTAATATCCCCACTATATATTTTCCTTGACTCAGGAAAATCTCATCAGTCCTCTGCCATACTTCTTGTTCCAAGAAGCAGTGCATCATACCTAGATCCTTTGAAATTAGAAGTCAAAGCTTGCTTGTATCCAACAACGAGGCTTCCTGAATAAGTCTCAAAAATTAGGCTCTCGTCACCAATAATGTAATAATATAGGTTTGTATTAACAAAACTCTTTTTGAAACCAAAACTCATCAATAATCCATCCATCTTCTCATACCAAGCATGAGGTTTCTACCTTATTCCATACAAGGATTTCTTCAACCTGTACACATGAGATTTCTCGTTTGTATATTACGAATCTTTCTGGCTACTCAATGTAAACTTCTTCCTCAATCTCATCATTAAGAAAGGTAGTCTTTACATCCATATGATGTATTTTTCAACTCATGGATGATAGTATGGATGGAAGTGTATCGTGCTACTGGATCAAATGTCTCATCATAGACAACTCCCTCGTTTTGTGGGAATCTTCTGGCTACAAATATCGCTTTATATTTCTCGACACTTCCATCAGTTGCATGCTTGATCATATAGATCCACTTGGAAGTCACTTACAGACTTCTTTTGGTTTTAGAACAATATCCCATACATCATTCTTCAAGATAGACTAAGATTCTTCTATCATGGCATATTTCCATACCTTCTCACCTGTAGCTTCTCTATGACAAGAAGGCTCAAAATCAATGAAGTGGCTCATGGCTTAAAAGTAGCTTAAAGGTCTCTTTGGTCTCTCTTGCTCTCTCAGAATGTGCCTTGAGGAGATGCAAGTACCTCTGCCCTTTGCAGATTTTGTCAAGCCTAGACAGGCATTTCATGACCTACAACAATGTCTCTAGGAATATCAATTGGAGCAACTGGATCAACAATTGTTTCACTCTGAACTACTGAAGGGGAGACGGTATTTTATTTTCCTTCTTCTCAAATAGTTTTGAATCCCTCTAAGTCAAGTGACTCCCTCTGAAGTCTGAAGGAAAGCATCTTCCTTTGTTGTTAACCTGCCTAGAACAAGGAAACAAGACAAGAATATCTCCTGGAGGAGATTCATGAGTACATCTCTAGAATCAAAACAATTTAAGGATTGTTGTCACAACTACAACACCTACTTGTAATGTAGAAACCTTATAAATATAGGTTAGAGGCATGATAATTAAAAAAATCAAACCTGGAGTCTTCACTTCCAGTGTGTTGTTCCTCTGAATGCATTCAGATCCCTTTAAATCCATGATTGTAGCAAGGGCTCCTTCCTCCTGCAAGTACCCTCATGACAATGATGCAAATAATTTCCTCCTGTAAGTACCCTCATGACAATGATGCAAATAATTTATATAAGTGCATACCTGAGAGTGTACACCAATGGAGATTCTGCTTGCTTGTCCATGTCATGACAAGCAATGATATTCCTTGCTTGTTTACCATAGACTAGAATACAATTTTTGTTGATGTAGCTTCTTGTGGCCACCTGCCACATAACCTCAAGGAGAACTTGTTCAAGAACAGTTCTGAAGATTTCTTAGTGTACTTCTTGTGGTTGTGGAATCCCTAGAGGGGCCACTCTCTGTTGCGGATTCCTTACCATACTTGTGTCTATGGTTGGGCTTGCTCGTCAAGCCTGCGGCCACTCTTAAAGTCTCACCATAAGTGATGACCCTCTATTTATGCTAGTGATAGGGTTATGACAAACCTCCTTTTCTTGTACCATCCCTCATAGAACCTTAACACAACCCTTATCATAGGTCTGATACAACTTACTGCAAGATTCCATAGATTTTCCTCAAGTCTACTCAAAACATTGTTGTACAAGGTGGTTTTAACATCCCTCTTCTATGTCTATTACATACATGTAATAGCACTCAAATATCCCTCAAAAATTCCCCTAAAAAATCTATTGTTGTACTAGAAGTTACATCCATAATAGTATCCCTTTATATTGTTGTTAGGGTGGTTGTAACAACCCCCAATACTACCCATAAATTCCTAAAAAGTTCCAACAGACTTTGGCCTCCCTAGGACTACCTCACGAACCTCCAAAAACACCCATCCACAGTCCGCTACTAGCAAGAATAGACTCTTAAATTCAGCAATTACTTTTCCCAAGTCTCTCGTAGACTTATATCCCTAGGTTGAACCTCCTATAGGTTGTGGATGGCCTCTCCTAGGCCATTTGATATTATGTGGCATCCATTTAGGCACCAATAGCAGCCCTCCACATAGGTCTAGCCCTGTGGCTACTCTCATTTTCACAGTACCTGTCCAAAACCAAGAAAGTAATGAACTGGAAGCTTCACCCAGTCCCTCTTTATGGTTGGACTGAGGTCACCAAAATTTTAAATGGGATCACCAAAACTCCAAAGAAAAATAACGAGGGGTATGGCCTTATTTTCCTTAAATCAGTGATAAGAGTTTAGTAGCCTTTCTTCAATTGTGCAACAGTCTTCTTCAGGACCTGCTCTGATACCATGTTGATTTTATGGTAGGTTGATGCATTTTTTATTTTCTTATTGTTTAGCATAAACTGAACCATAACTATTGCAGCAAACCAAGATCACATGAAGAATAACCATGTACAATAACATAAGAAGTATCCTTGGAAACCCTTCTCAACAAGGAAAGAAAACCCAGCCAATCCTTGGTTATATTTTGAAGAGAAAGACCTCCCACACCATCACAAAACCTTAGCACACAAGAGGGTGTTGTAATTCTCATAATTTCATACCACAACTTCTGAAATCATGAGATGACACAATGTTAAGTGTGTTTCCTCAATGGGGATTCACCTTTATTTATATAATACTTCTCACATCAAATGATCTGTCTATTGGCACAATAGGGCCGACCTCAATAACTCAAAATATAATTAATAATTACCATATTAATTATTGTTTACATTAATTATCTTTTACATTATGTCGGTGCCAACCTGTACCCTTTACATCACAAATAGGGTTACAGGTAAGTCTGACTCTTGGAAAATATAGCAAGGGATCGCATACACCCACTAGTGCTCAGCCACTAGGGGCATATCCATCTGTGCTCAATGTAACACCCCAAGGTTGAGCCCCTACTAAATTGTAATTATGTTAATTATGTTTATAGGCTGGGAAGCCAAGTGTTTATAAGCTGGAAGACTTATGTTTTTATTAGGACGGAGAGCCTAGATGTTAAGGCCAATGAGATTGATTTTGTATATGTAAATACTCACATGATTAATAAAATTGCATTGTTGCATGTAGACCAACCATGAAGAAAGAGTTATGGGGGACTAAGCTCCACTGGGTAGGGAAAGGGAAGGGGCTAAGTGTCTAGGATTAGGGGCTAAGATAGAGGGATTGCCTCGAAAGGAATAATATTATATTATTATTTCCTAGAGGTAACAGTTTTACATAACCTATGTTGTCCTAAGTTCCTGGGGAAAGGCAACCGGTGTTAATTGGAGCTCATGCAGCTTAACGAAAACATGTGTCAACCTGGGCGCATGCAGTTTTTAGGTGGGGAAAGTCAGCTAGTTGGGGGTTCCCTCACCATTCTTGTGAGGGTTTCCACTCTGGAAGTCACCCATACTCCCCACGGATGCACGCATTAAGATAGGGAGAGCCTTGACATAGCCATCCATTGCATCTGTCGTCGATATCTGCAACTTCTGAAACTTGCACACCAGTGTTATGAAGCTAATCATTTTTCCTATGAAGCACAGTACGAATACGTAGTGTTTGAGCCATGTCTCACCTTAGCTTTTGTTGTTGCTACCCTTGTTTTCTCTAGACTGGTGTGGATTGTTTTCATTACCATAGCCCATACCCAATTTTTTTTGTGGAGGTTGCCCACTAGAATTAGGATCTGGATAGAAGAGGCAGGTTGTCAGGCCTATGAGTGACTCTCTCCAGGTGAGAGAGTGTGTTGAGGAATTCATTTATCTTGGAGGGAGTCTCGTAGCATCTACATTACTCTAAGACTTCTGGTCCAACCTGTTGTTGAAGCCCTGGAAGGAAGGTGGACAGTTGATGGACTTGTGATAGTGAAGGTGTACACTCTTGGGGTGGGACACATGTGTGGGGAAAGAGAGTCTGTGGGTTGTGGGCGTAAGTGGCGCCTAGGAGAAAATCCTTCCTATTGATCTGTGTGACTTTGATGTTTCCCTTACCAAGCCTAGGAATCCCTTACCTGGTGGAGTTTAGTCCCAGCTTAGGGGTGACCCACTTTTGAGCATGATGAGTAGCGTGGTCTAAGGCTGGGAAGTTCGTGGAAGGTCTGCACACATTTGGTGGTCATCTATTAAAATATAAGTACCAAATCTTTGTTCTCTGTATGATGTGTATTTTGAAATCAAGTTATAATGTTATTAGAATTGTCTGTATATATTGCATGTATGTTTTAATATTGTTTATGCATGAATAAGTGTATGAATACAATGTTATAACTGTTTGAATTCCATTAGATAGATATGTATATAAATATATATGGTATCATAGCATGAAAGTTCTTCGGTAGTATGGCCTAGCCTATTTGTTTAAAGCTGAGAATGACACAAAATGGTATCAGAGCAGAAAAACAAAGATACAGTTGTTTAGGTAGTGTTACTCGGTAGAGGTTTGAGGGTCAAGGACGTTACAAAATAGTATCAGAGTCGATGTTTCAACACTGAGCCTGGATGGGCCATGGTATTGGTTAATGAAGCAAATTTTTCAGACCGAATTGTTGTCAAAAGGGAAAAAACTCGAAGTTCAGAGCGTCATTGGGACTGTGTTCATAAGCTTAGGAGGTATAACAGCTTAAGGAATGGCAAGAGAGAAAGAATCCACAACAACCATTGTGTTCAGCTGTGAGGTTTAAATTTGGGCCATAGGATCTATTCAGGAGAAGGCAAACCCTTCACAGTCATCAGATTTAGAAAAGGTGCAGGAAAGTTAAACCCTAAGTACTTTGGACTTCGTGACTTTGGCGAAGTTTATGTGTGATAGAGAAGAAGGGGTCGAAGCCAGAAGTTATGAAGTTTCAGAGAGGATATACACCGCAAATCCAAGGATAAATGCTTGACCGTTGGATCAGCTGAAGATAGAACATAACCATTAGATTAAGCCAAGATAAAGAGGCAAGGCGCAGCGGTGAAAAGAAGATCTGTGCGCAAGTGATTGTGAGTTGTAGATATCACAACATTTCAAGAGTTCGACATTCGGGAGAAACAAAGTATGCTAAGGTAAAACCTTCTGAAGCCTGAAGTCCTGAAGTCCGGAGTTAATCTGGACCGTTCATCGAAAGAGACACATGTCAACAGATTGGCTAGTTTGGGAATTCGGCGTTCGGGAGAAACATGGTGTGATAAGGTGAATTCTTCTGAAGTCTCGAAGCCCGAAGTCTCAAAGTGACGTGGCATGATGATTTCACCCAAGGTGACGTGGACTTCTTTAGTCCTAGCACGTGTCATTCAGAATGGAACTTTAACAACCGTGTTGGAACAAAATAAATCCGACACGTGGGGTCATGTGTCACCACCTTAATTGTTGGCAGTTGTACCATGTGGTCCCTGGAAGATAAAGTAGTTCGGAAGTTTGGAGTTTGGGAGATTTGAGGAATGCAAGTGTAAAATATTCCTAAGCCCGAATTCTCGATGTGACATGGCCTGTTGACGTCACCAGTGATTACGTGGACACATGGGATGTGTGCCACATGTTAGTGAGTTAAGAACATTTGGAAGATAGAAACGCCAGTCATAAGATGTGACACTCCAGAGAGTTGAAACTCCGAAGGTTTGTGTCATTGAAGGCTTTGGAAACCCTAAAGCATGGAGTCTCGAAGCTAATTGTGGTCGTTGATTTGGGTAGAGAGCGGGGACCATTGATCCCTCTCACGTCAATTGTGAATTTCGCAAGTTTGGGGTTCAAGAGATTGGCCTTTTGGTGAGTTTAAAACACCAAATCTTGAAACTCCGAAGCACAGAGTAAGCTTGCAACTATTAGCACTTGTTCAAAGCCATGGTCACGTGCGAGTTGAGGGCTGAAGAAAAAGGGGCTAGCGCCCAAAAGTGAATTGTAAGAACAGAACATGGCTTGGAGATAGAGTCATGGGGATTCTTGATCAACCAATGGCCCGCAGAAAATAAAATCTGATATTCTTTTGTTGAATCATATTGTTTCAGTTATTCTGGAGAATTATTAAGTTTAATAGCCTGATAAAAATTTGGTTGTCTGCACATTTTGTAGCATTACCAATTGTTAGAACCAAAAAAAATTGTTACATAGTGAAGAGAAATGGAGGAATCATAGGATTCTTACAGTCCAGAGGATGAATTTAGAGAAATGGATTTCCGTTTGAGAGTTGAAGGAACGAACTCCAATGGGCATGGAGAAGAAATAGATAAAGAAGTGAGCATGATGAACATCATTAAAAATTTGCATAAAGATGTCCAAATTCACCAGGAAGATAACGAAAGGCTTAAGAGATCCAAGGAGAAATAGGAAGACTTCAATATGAAGTTAATGAGGAGCCTAGAAATAGTTTAAAAGAAGTTGTCTGAGGAGAGTGGATCCAACAAATTAGAGAACCATAGGTTCCTTGGTGAGGAAAGAAGAGGAAGAAGTGGTAGAAGACATCATCAGCACTCCCAAAAGAATCCCCATAGGAGAGCACACAATACCTCAAGTCCATCCCCTGTCAGGAATCATAGGAGGTCTGGGGTGGATGAGTTGAAAGGAAAAATGAATAAAATCAAACCTCCTACTTTTGATGGAGAGCAGCAGAAGGATGAAGATGTTGATACATGGTTGCTAGGCATGAGGAAATACTTCCAATTGAAAAACTATTCTTCTCATGCAGAGGGAAGAATTTCCATCTACCAACTTAAAGGAAATGCATCCATATGGTGGGATTAGTTGGTGCAAGTACAACACCTCAAGGAGAAAAATGTGACTTGGAAGGAATTCAAGAAACATTTTGAAAAGAAGTACTTAGCCAAGAGATACTATGACAAGAAGATGAAAGAGTTCTTTGAACTTAAATTGGGCAACATGATTATAGATGAATATGAAAGGATATTTCTAGAGTTGTTGAAGTATGTCCCTTTCATTAAGGATGAGGCAGTCAATATCCAGATATATCTGAGTGGGATGCCATATTTCATCAGTGATAAAATCCAATATGATGATCCCAAGACTCTGGAAGAAACTATAAGGAGAGAAAAAAATTTATATGATCAAAAAAAAGGAAATCCTACTTTCCAAAAAGCTTGGCAAGATAAGAGGAAGTTTAAGAGGGAACAGAGGTAGAAGGGGGGAAATCCTTACAGAATGAGTACACCGGAGCTGAAGGATTTGCAAATGTAGCTTGAAGAACTTCTGAACAAGGGGTATATATGCCCAAGTGTGTCACCTTGGGGTGCCCCAGTCTTATTTGTGAAGAAGAAAGATGGGACATTGAGACTGCACATCGATTTCAGACAGTTGAACAAAGTGACTATAAAGAACAAATATCCTCTACCAAGGATTGATGATCTCTTCGATCAGTTGAAGGATTCAAGGATATTTTAAAAGATAGATCTTAGGTTAGGATACCATCAGGTGAGGATTAAAGAGGAAGACATCAACAAGACCGCCTTCAGGACAAGGTATGGTCATTATGAGTTCATAGTGGTGCCATTTGGGTTATCAAATGCCCTAGTTGTTTCCATGTGCTTAATGAATGGCGTTTTCCAAGAATATTTAGACAAGTTTTTCATTGTCTTTTTTTATGACATTCTTGTATATTCCAAGTCGAAAGAAGATCATGAGCATCATTTGAGGATGGTGTTGCAAGTTCTAAGAGAGAATCAGTTGTATGCCAAATTGAACAAATGCTCATTTTATCAAAACAAAATTCACTATTTAGGGCATATCATATCTGAAGAAGGGATAGCAGTGGACCTTGAAAAGATTGAGGCCATTAAAGGGTGGACGACACCTAAGAATGTGACAGAATCCATATCCTTCATGGGTCTAGCTGGCTACTATAGAAGGTTCATTGCAGGTTTTTCAAGAATAGCTCACCCCATCAATTCTTTGCAAAGGAAGGGGAAGAAGTTTCAATGGACAGAAGAATGTGAAAAGAACTTCCAACAATTGAAGCAGTTGTGAACTAGTGCTCCAATTCTGAATATTGCAGATCCGAATGAATATTTTGTGGTTTGCACAGATGCATGCAAAGAAGGACTAGGAGGAGTCCTTAGTCATAAAGGATTTGTGATATGTTTCGAGTCCAGAAAATTGAAAGAGCATGAAAGGCTCTATGCCACTCATGATTTGGAGTTGGAACCCATAGTGCATGCTTTGAATAAGTGGAGGCACTACCTCATGGGAAGAAGGTTTGAGTTTAGTTTAGGAAGTACCTATTTGATCAGTCTACTTTGAATGTTAGGCAAAGTAGATGGTTGGAATTCCTCTATGAATATGACTTTGATATCAAGCATATCAAAGGAAAGAAGAACAAAGTGGTTGATGCACTCAGTAGGAGAGTGCATGAACTACATGCTACAGCCATTAGCATGTATCAGACAGATCTTAAAGGAATAATTTCTAAGGTTGCAAAAGTTGATCCGTAGTACATGGAATTGGTAACTAAATTGCAGCAAGGTAAAATGCAACAAAACGTTGAAGATTATGAATTGGGAATTGATGGAATTCTCTTGTACAAAAACAGAGTTTATGTACCTAGTTCTCACGAATTGAGGAGTATGATCTTGAAAGAGATGCATAATGTGTCTTATGTTGGGCACCCAGGATATCATAAAACATTTTCAGTAGTCAAGAGCCATTACCATTGGCCAGGTATGAAGAAATAAAGTCCAGAGTACATTGCCAAATGTATGGAGTATCAAAGGGTCAAAGCTGAGCATAGACACTCAGCTAGTTTTCTACAACCATTAACCATCCCTGAGTGGAAGTGGGAAGTGGTGACAATGGATTTCATCATAGGATTACCCAAAACAAACAAGAAACATGATTATGTCATGGTTGTGGTGGATAATCTTACTAAAGATGCCCATTTTATTCCATTGAAGACTACTCACAAGGCAACTAATGTTGTTGATATTTATATGAGGGAAGTAGGATTATTTCTGACAGAGACCCAAAGTTTACCTCAAAGTTTTGGAGAGGATTATTCAAGGGGTTCGGAATGAACCTAAACTTCAGTACAACTTATCATCATGAGTCTAATGGACAAACTAAAAGAGTTAATCAAGTGATAGAAGATATGTTAAGAATGTATGTGATGGAAAAACCATCTAAATGGGAATATTATCTACACTTGGTGGAATTTTCCTACAACAATGGGTACCAAGTATCACTGAAGATGATTCCATTTGAGGCACTTTATGGAAGAAAGTGCAACACCATAGTAAGTTGGGACAATCCAGCTGATAGAGCATTGGTTGGACCATATTTTCTCAGGGAAATGGAAGAGCAATTGTTAAAGATAAAGTTGAATTTGAAGGTCACCCAAGACAGGTAGAAAATATATGCAGACAAAGGCAGAACCCACAGGGAGTTTATAGTGGGTGATCATGTTTTCTTGAAGGTGAAATCCAATAGAGGTTCCCTGAAGTTGGGAAGTTGTTCCAATTTGGCATGCTCTCATTGCCTGCATCCTTGACTATTCATAATGTATTTCATGTATAATTTCTCAAGAATTATATACCTGATGTTAATCATGTGATTGATTGGAATGTGATTTAGGTGGAGCAAGAAGGTGCTTTGCAAGTGCAGCCTGTGCACATATTGGACTGAAAGAGAAAGAAACTCTGGAATCGAATCATAAAGCTTGTAAAGGTTCAGTGGACCTGGTACAGTCCTAAGGATGCAACATGGGAGCATGCAGATTCTATGCGGGCAGAGTAACCACATCCTTTTGAATATTTTGGAAATCTTGTTGTTGTTGTGTGAATAACTTGCACTGAGGACAGTGAAAAAATAAAGAGAGGGGATTGTAACACCCCAAGGCCGAGCCCCTACTATAATTATGTTTATAAGCTGGTGAGCCAAGTGTTTATAAGTTGGAAGACTTACATGTTTATTAGGGAAAAGATCCCATATGTTAAGGCCAATGAGCTTGATTTTGTATATGTAAATACTCGCATCATTAATAAAATTACATCAATGTGTGTAGATCGGCCACAAAGAAATATTTATGGCGGACTAAGCTCCACTAGGTAGGGAAAGGGAAGGGGATAAGTGTCTAGGATTAGGGGCTAAGCTAGAGGGCTTACCTCTAAAGGAATAATATTATATTATTATTTCCTAGAGGCCAAGGTTTGACATAACCTATGTTGTCCTAAGTTCCTGGGGAAAGGGAACGAGTGTTAAGTGGAGCTCATGCAGCTTTCGGAAGAGATGTATCAAACTGGGCACATGCAGTTTTTAGGTGGGGAAAGTCAGCTCGTTGGGGATTCCCTCACCATTATTGTGAGGGTCTCCACTCTGGAAGTCAAACATAGTCCCCACTGATGCATGCACTGAGACAGGGAGAGCCTTGACACAACCAACCATTGTGTTAAGAACCAAATATCAATATAGCATAGAAAAACATCAGAATAACTACTCAACGCCTTGAAAAAGAGATAACTTTAGATAATAATCCTCTTTGAGGGGGCAACCTCCTCTTAACCCACATAAATATTCAAGTACAAGATGATTCGTGAGATCGGAAGAG